>PVKH010000463.1:0-37980 GCA_004027955.1 Chaetophractus vellerosus
ACAAAGGAACCTGGAAGCCTGAACCCTGGAGACGTCGGCAGCCATCTTCCTCCAGGACATGGACTTTGGTATGGGAGGAAATTTATGCTTTGTGGCCTGGTAACTGTAAGCTTCTACCCCAAATAAATACCCTTTATAAAGACCGACCAATCTCTGGTATATTTCAAAAGGCACTCCTGTGGCTGACCAAAACACCAGGGAAGAAACCCACTTGGTCATGGAGTATAATTCATTTGATGTGTTGTTGCATATGGCTAGCAAATACTTTGTTGAGGATTTTAGCATCTAGGTTCATTAGAGAGATTGGTCTATATTTTTCCTTTCTTATGGTGTCTTTGTGTCACTTTGATATTAGGGTAATGTGGGCATCACCGGATGACATAGTCAATGTTCCCTTCACTTCTATTTTTTGGAAGATTTTAAGCAGGATTCATGTTAGTTCTTTCTGCAAGGTTTGGTAGAATTCATCTGTGCAGCCATCTGGTCTTGGGCTCTTCTTAGTTGGGAGGATTTTGATGACAACTTCAATCTCATTACTTGTGCTTGATCTGCTGAGTTCATCAATTTCTTCTTTTGTCAATGTAGCCTGCTCTTGTGTTTCTAGGAATTTGTCCATTTTCCTTAAACTACCCATCTTGTTGGCTTACAATTTTCCAAAGTATCCTGTTATTATGCTCTTTATTTCTGTGGGGTCACTGGAGATATCCCCTTCCTCATTTCTTATTTTATGTATTTGCATCTACTCTGTCTTTTTCTTGTTAGTTTAGCTAAGGGTTTGTCAATTTTATTAATATTTTCAAAGAATTAGTTTTTGGTTTCAATTATTTTTTCTAGTGCTTTCTTATTTTCAATTTCACTTAGCTCTGCTCTAATCTTTGTTATTTCCTTCTTTCTACTTGTTTTGTGATTAGTTTTTGTTCTTCTTCTAATTCCTCCAGGTGTGCAGTTAGGTTTTCCATTTTAGCTCTTTCTTCTTTTTTTAACACAGGCTTTTATAGCTATGACTATCCCTCTAAGCACTGCTTCTGCTGAATCCCATAGGTTAGAATACATTGTTTTGTCATTTTCATTTGTTTCAAGGTAGTTGCTGATTTCTTTTGCAATTATTTCCTTGACCCAATGTTTGTCGAAGGCTTCCATATCTTTGTGCCTAATCTGGTTTTCTTCCCCTTACTGATTTCCATCTTCATTCCATTGTGGTCAGAGAAATTACTTTGTATAATTTCCATCTTTCTGAATTTCTTGATAATTGTTCTATGGCCTACATATGGTCTATCCTGTACAATGATCCATGTGCACTTGAGTAGAATGTATATCCTGCTGTACTTTGTTGTAATTTTCTGTGTCTATTAGGTCCAGATCCTCTAATGTATTGTTCAAGGCATCTTTCTTTATTGATCTGTTGAGATGTTCTGTCTAATGGTATAATGGTATATCAAAGACCCCCGCTATAATTGTAGAGGCCTCTATTTCTCTACTTAGTTTTTCCAATATCTGCCTCATGTATTTTGAGATTCCCAGGTTAGGCTCATAAATGATTATGATTGTTCTTTCTTCTTGATCGATTATCCCTTTTATTAATATATATTATTATATATAATAACTTTTTAGTTAGTCTTACCAATATTTTTCTTTCCTAAACTCTTCTCAAACCCTCTCTCTTTGCTGTTTTTTTTTCCTTTCAACCTGCAGAACTCCCTGTAGTAGTTCTTGAAGGGCAGGTTTCTTGTGGACAGACTCTCTTAATTTTGTTTATCTGTGAACATTTTGAACTCTTCCTCGTTTCTGAATGCCACCTTTGCTGGATACAGAATTCTTGGCTGACAGTTATTTCTTTGAGCATCCTAACTATGTTATACCACTGCCTTCTTGCCTCCATTCTATCAGATAAGGAAAATATGGAATGCTTCAAGAATTTGTACATCATCCTTGTGCAAGGGCCATGCTAATCTTCTCTATATAGTTCCAATTTCAATATATCTGCTGCTGAAGTGATCATTCAAGTTTTTTTTTTAATCCATTCTGCCAATCTGTGTCTTTTGATGGGTAATTTAATCCATTAACAATCAATATCAATACTGAAAATGCAGCATGTACTTAAACCCTTTTATCCTTTGGCTTTTATATGTCATCTTATTTTTGTGTCTTTTTACCATTTTAATTTTCCTTACTGCTTATCTTCGTTTCTATACTTCCTTCTGACCCTCTCTCTCTCCTGTCTTTCCTTTCAGTTGCATTCCATTAGTATTTCTTGGAAGGCAGATCTCTTGTTAATGAATGCTGTCAGTTTCTGTTTATATGTGAATATTTTAAACTTGTCCACAGTTGTGAAGGACAGTTTTGCTGGATAAATAATTCTTGACTGGAAGTTTTACTCTTTCAGTAACTTAAATATATGATAGGACTGCCCTTTCACCTCCATAGTTTTTGCTGTGAAATGGACATTTAATCTTATTGCTGTTTCTGCTGTTCCTTATATAACAAGTTTCTTTTTTTCTTCCTGCTTTTAGGATTAAGTCTTTATCTTTGGCATTTGACATTCTTATTAGTATGTATCTCGAATTAGGCCTATTAACATTTACTTTGTTTAGAGTATGTTGTATTTCTTTGACTTGGATATCTATGTGTTTTAAGGCAATTGGGAAATTTTCAGCCATTATTCTTTCTGATCCTTTTCCCTTCTCTTCTCCTACTGGTACACCCATGATGTGTGTATTTGTGCACTACATGCTGTCATTCAATTCCTGAAACCCTACTCAATTTTATCCATTCTTTTATTCTGTCTCTTCATTTTCAGATGTCTTGTCTTCTAACTTGCAGTACCTTTCTTCTGCCTGTTCAAGTATGCTGTTGTATTCCTCTAGTGTATTTTTATTTCAAAGAGAAAAAGGGTTTATTGCCATTAACATAGTAAGGAGCTCAGATGGCCTAACAGCCTAAAACCTGTCTCCTTGAATTGCCATAATTCTGATAATTTGATAGTATTCCAAGGCATGGAGGTTTATGGTAATGAATAATTAGGGGAGGGCTGCTCAGGTACCTTCATTAATCTGATGTAATTTTAATTTAAAAATATTCAAATATATCATTCATACATTAACATCCATTAACAATAAGTGTTTAGTAAAAGCTGTGAACTTACAAAGCAAACATAAATATCATCATACAGACTCCCACACATCACCCCACCATCAACAACTTTCATTGTTGTAAAACATTTGTTACAAACTATGAAAGAGCATCATCAAAATATTACTACTAACTCATATTTGTTCTGTTAACCACAGTCCATCTTTCACCACAATTTTCCCTATATTATAAAGACCCATGCATTATTTCTTCTCTCATGCTAATAAGACTGTGACTTCTCTCATGCTAATAAGACTGTGACTTATTTTGTGACTGTAGCTTTATTTGACATAAGGAAATAAGAAAAGGGAGTTATGAGAGTGAGGAAGAATGCCTGGTTTCATGGCAAAGGAAATTTATACTGATGAGGAAAAAGGTCAGTGAGAAACCATCAATAACAAAAGTAAAACTGGCCATTCATGCAACTTACTATTAAAGAGAATGCATGGTGCAATGTTATATATCTAACTAAATTTCTGCCTTCTAAATATGCTTTTACCCCATGCAAAAGATCACAAAAATGATTTATCTATAGCTATTTGTGTGTGCATATGTGAATATACATCTATATGTATTTGTATATAATATTTGAGTATTTAAGAATGAAAATGCATGCAGTTCATGTATTGTTAGTAGGGTGAAAAGGGGAAATACCAGTTAAATCAGTACATATGGTCTTTAAACTACAGTTACCTGTATGATATTCCATATTTTATACCCTTTGATGATATATGTCATGTTTGAATAAAATTTTATTTTTGAACTTTTACAACATCTTAATTCCTAGTTTATTCACATGAAAAGATGAAGGTCATGATTTCTTGGAGTTTGGTTGCTTTATTAACATCTACAATATTAATAATGACAAATTAATCTTTATCTTTATGCCAATAAATTAAAGGACTCATAATGACAACAAAATTAATCCAGTAGAGACATGTTAAACAAACATCATTATGGTTTTTAACTTCCTAAAATATAAAAAAAACATGAAATGAGAAGTGGTTTCTAAGAATATGAATTTGATTTAAATCATCACTGAGTCAAAATAATGCATTCATAAGTATTATGTTTCAAATTATCAGACTTGGACACATTTATAACTTTCCTACACATGGTTCTTATGCCCCTTTTATTTGAACTTGTAATTAGCACTATACCCATTAAATATGGGTCCCAGAGACTTAAATCTTCAGGCTGTTCATATACTGGTTGAGCCCTGAATCTCAGCAGAGTGGCAGTCAACACCGACTCTCCAGATCATCCAACTCACCCAGGACAACTAATAAAAGGATGATGATGGACAATGCCTATCCACCAAACCGAAGAGTATCTACAACTGCAAACAAGACAGTTCCATTATCTGCCCCCATGGGATCTAAACTCCCTCTCAACCAGAAGCAGAGTGAGCATCACCATCCCAATCTTCAAGATTGAGGAATGAACAAACATAAGGGGAGAATACAACTATGGAGTAAACTAGACTTGTCATTATTTTGTAATGGAAGAACTTGTAATACTGATATAAAAGCAGTGGTCACCAGAGGTTCTGAGGGGAGGGAGAAGGAAGAATAGTTGTAACATGAGGCATTTTGGGGGCACTGGAATTCTTCTGCATGACAGATACAGTCCATTATATATTTTCTCAAATCCTAAAAAAAGAAAAAAGAAAAAAAAACACAAAGAGAATCACACAAAAAATCTTTTTAAAAAGTATTTTTGAATACTTCTAAAAATACAACTTCAGGAACATATGAAATGCTGCTAAAGCCATGTTTGCAAGAACTTATATGCATATTTAAAAAAATAAATGCTGCATATCCATGCTCCAAGAATTCAACTTGTCAAAATTGATATAAAGAAAGTAGGAGGAATGTAAGAATAATCAAAGATCAAAAAATAAGATAATAAAGTTATAATAAAAAAAACAAGAAATCCAAAATTGATTCTCTCAAATATTAATAAAATTGATAGTACATTAAGAAGACTAATCCAGAAAAAAATAGATAAAAACACTAAAATATATAAAAAGAGAAATGAATTATTCTTCATTGACAATATTTTTGTTTACCAGTTAAATATGTGTCCTATAACATTCTCAACTCTGTGAAAGTCTATCTCCTCATAATAGCATTTAACACATTGTATTACCTGTTTCATTTCTGCTTTCCACAGTAGATAGTAAGCTGGATGAGTGCAGGAACTGTTGGTGAGTGAAGATAAATATAGAGGTAGATTTAATAGTGTTTTAAAAGCAAATGTTTATTAGCAAAGAAAAATTGGCCTCTGATGATATAAAATAAAATAAAAAAACAAGCCAAAGAAGTAATAAATGAAGGCTTCAAATGAAATGAAATGCCCTCTATAAGGGGAAGGGAGTAACTAATCTTATGAGTATTCACTGGACTACACCAGTTTTTGGACCATACATGTTGTTTGAATTGAACCCAATATTGACCATAAAAATATATTCTCACTGGATCCTATCTCTATATAATTCAATGAACATATAAAATGGACCTCCCAGGCTTCCAATATGGATATCACCCCAAACAGAGGGCCTCCGGAGGGCTTTGGAGATAGATATCCAGGTCCTACATCAGGGCAGATATACCCAGAGTTTGGTGCCTTACTAGTGGGCCCTAATTTGGAATTCTTGCTCTGAGAGTGACAGAGTCTGACTGAACTATGTCTTCACAGCATATGGTCCATCTGTCTCTTCTATTCAAACCTATTTTTGATGCCAGAGTTTTAGGTGTACTTCCAAAGACCAGAGACTATGGGCTGTCCATGTGCCAACTGGGTCCAGAGACTCTGTGGACCTGCAACTCCCACGCTACAACTCAATGGACTCACCCTGGACACCTAGTTGGGAATTGATGATGGACGACGGCTATGCTAGTGAATGGACAGAGCCTGCAGCTGCAGCAGAATAATCTCTTCCATCGTATCCATGGGATATAAGCCCCCTCTCACTTGGTGGTGGAGGGGACATCACCATCCCAGACTCCTCGGGATTGGGGGAAGAACAGTGGACTAGAATGGACTTGTTGGTGTCCTGCTATAGACTTCTGATATATGCAATGGAAGAAATTGCAAAATTATGTGGAGCCAGGATCACTGGACACTTTGGGAGCAGGGTGAGGGAAGGGCAATTGTAATGCGAGGTTTTTTTTGGAACCTGGTAATTGTCGTGGGTGATGTTGCAATGGAGGATGTAGGCCATTTTGTATCATCAGGTATCATGCAGAACTTTATGGGAGAGAGGGTCGTCTACAGTCTGAACTGTGATCTATGCTTGATGGCAAAGCCCCAAAATGTGTATATCTATCACAGGCATTATGCCACACTGATGAGGGATGTGTGTGGGGGGTTGTGGGAGGTGTGTGGGGGGGTGGCATATGGGTACTCCTGGAATCTCTGTGTAACACTTATGTAATCAATGTATCCTAAAAATATATAAAGATATATAAAAAAATGAATAATTAAAAAAAATAAAATTTTAAAAAAAGAGTGCATATATTTAAGATTATGAGGACTGTGGTTATTTTCATCTATTTAAAGTCCTGGGTTTATTGAAAGGATAAGATTGATGACCTATAAAGTATACAGTTTGCTTCAGTAGAGATCATTAATGTCTGTAAGAGTTACAGATTAATTGACATGGAATTCTCAGAAATTGTATGATAATATATCAATATGAGAACCAAGCAAAAAGGTTAATATTTTTTACAATCTTAACTAAACAGAATATTAAAGATATCCTGATCTGTATTATTTCCCAGTGCTGCATTTACTTTAGGCTGTAATATGAAATAAATAAATAAATAAATAGAAAAATAAATAAAGATAAATAAATATAGCTCAAATACATTTTCAGACTCCCTTCATTAATTTTGATACATCGTTTTTAAAATTAGAAAAACAATAAAAATAATACCTCTTAAAATAGAACAATCAAGCACAAAATAAGCAAAATCACTGAAAATCCCTCCACCTGCAGAAATTTTGGATAAATCCAAAACATTTAGTCATAAAAAACGCTCTTTGGCAGCTCCAAATTAAAAAAAAAATAAAACTCTCATTATGTCTCTCTTTAAAAAAATTCCCTGCTTATTGAAATATTCTATTTTTTTCTTTCTTGAAGCATTATCTCAATCAAGCACTATTTTGTACAGTGTCTTTTTTACTTTTTATTTTAAAAGAAGCTTTAGATTACATAAATGTTACATAAAAAATATAGGGGATTCCCTATGCCCCACTCCCTCCCCCTCCTACACATTCCCACACCAACAACAACTTTCATTAATGTGGTAAATTTGTCACAATTGATGAATACATATTGAAACATTGCTACTAACATGGATTTTAGTTTATTTTATAGTTTACACTCTGCCCCACACAATTTTATAGGTTATGATAAAATGTATAATGTCCTGTATCCATCACTAAAATATCATGAGGGACAATTTCAGTGTCATGAAAATACCCCATATTACCCCTCTTCTTTTCTTTCCCTCCCCTCAGAACCTCTGGTGTCCACAGCCTTTGAATCAAGGAAAAAAGTTCTTCCATTACTAAAATAATAATAAGTCTATAATAAAATAAGTCGACTTTAATCCATTGTTCATTCTTCGATCTCGAGGATTTGGGGATGGTTATCTCCACTGTGTTTCTAATTGAAAATATTCACCACTTTTGGCTGTTTGGCCTGATAAGCTCTATTTGCCCGGTGAAATTAGAAATTCAGTTAAAGATAAATTGAAGGTAGAGTGAAAGTGTCAATGTGAGGTAACAGAAAGTGCCTAAGATTATAGAAGTGGGAAAATACTTAAGTTAATATCAAAGAAAAGTTCTTAGAAATCCTGGAAAGACCAAAAAACCTGATAATGGTATAAGAAAGAAACCAAATTTATTTGACTCAATCCATAATAGTCATAACGTCTATTTATTTTTCTCCTCCCACTCAAATATACACATCTTTAGAAGAAATTATCAGAGTAAATAGAAAATTTCTTTTAGTGCCACTGAAACTGACTCTATGGCACTTACTATCCTGAGGTCATTTGATTCTCAACTCTTCTGTACCAGACAATGGATGAACTAAATGACACTGTGATTTCTGAATTTGTGTTGCTGGGACTCTTTAAGTCTTCAGGAACTAAAGTTTTTCTCACACTCATATTCTCTTTGTTCTATTCCACCATCATCTTGGGAAACCTTTCCATTTTGTTTGCAATGTTTTTGATTCTCACATTCTCCTATGTACTTACTGCTGGCCAACCTGTCCCTCACTGATGTGGAGTTTTCCCCTACCACAGTCCCAAGATGATCACAGCCCTTTTAAATGAATACAAAGTGATTTCTTTTCAACACAGATATGCTTCATCCACATCACAGGAGGAGTGGAGATGGTACTACTCATAGCGATGGCATTTGTCAGGTACATGGCAATCTGCAAGCCACTTCATTACTTAAAAATCATGTGCTCTAAAATATGTGTTTCATTTGTAATCACTGCTTGGGTGATTGGGGTGATCCATTCTATATCTCAATGTGTTTTGTTATAAACTTGCTGTTTTGTGGCTCTAATAAAGTAGATGGCTTTTTTGTGACTTACCCAGGATCATAAAACTTGCATGCACAGATGGGTACAAATATGAGTTTATTGTTCCTGCCAACAGTGTGCTCATGTCCATGGGCACCTTCTTCCTGCTGATCCTTTCCCAGGTCTTCATTTTGGTCACCATTTGGAAACATTCTTCAGGAGAATTATCCCAGACATTTGTCACATTGTCAGCTCACAATACTATGGAGGTTTTTTTTTTTTAATTATGCCATGTATATTTCTCCATGAGTGGCCTTTCCCTACATGATCACTTAACAAATACCTGTTTGTGGTTGACTTTGCAATCACTCCTCTCTTGAATACTGCTATCTATACATTAAAGAATAAAGAAAAAGACTGAGGAAACCAAGATATTATGCTAAGTTTTGCTGAGCAAACTTCTCCTTAGGAGTTCTAATACTGCACATCCACTTGCCTGTGGATATATTCAAACATCCTAAATTTAACAAGTCCAGAAATGAACATATCCTCTAATTCCTTAAACTTATTTCTACTACTTCTGTGAAGTATTAACTCACTTCCTTTATTACCATGGTGAATGTGAGTCCATTGTGCTAAGAGGTAAGTTAACAGCCAGCAGACATATCTGCTAAATATTGTTTTATGATTAAAATCGTGTTCACTTTGCCAGTAATAAAGATAAAGTGACATCCCTTCTGCTTACCATAAGGTCTGAAAACAAATTGGAATCCAATGTCAGGAATCATCACACTATACGGTAATGTTGGAACAAAGGTTCTTCTTGATTTCTTAAGTTGATTGCCTCTAGAGAAGACCCAGAAACAAATTTGATTGAAGGTAGTTTCCGTGGAAACTGGTTACTGGAAGCATTGGTTCAGAGGTGCGGAAGAGAGACAGAGAAGGTGAGGATGCTTATCTTGCTAAGCAAAACTGGTATGCAAGCCTACTGTGTTCCAATGAGGGATTCTATAGATTCTATGACTTAGAATTTTCCCAACTGTAGGGCAGAAAGCTGGGGTTTCTCTTCATTTTTAAAGTCCTGCTCTCGAGCTTTAACTCCATGGTACATTCAGCCTGTTTCACACTGAAATCTTACCATGTTAGAAACCTGGAGAAAAATCATCAGATAGACACTCATATTCTAGTACTAGACACCAGGTCTTTCTTTGGAAATAATAAATGCAGAGATATTTGGGTGAGGTCTTATGGGCAATAACTAAAAGTTCTTCAAACTCTTTATATCACTAAGGCTCTGGTTAATTTCACTTCATGCTATCATATATTCTTTAAAGTGATGGGGGTTCACAATTTCAGCAAAAAAAAATAAGAGAAAAAAAGCAAGTGAGAAAACCTACAGCTGCATGTTTTCTCCTACTTACAAAGTCTTAATTGATACTCATCAGATACTTCATTACTACCAATTCTAGATTCCCCTCACCATCAAGCAACACACTTGCTTGCTCTGGGTTTCTTACTCAGGGGTGTGGCCCAATTTTAAACCCATGGCCAGTATAAGACCCTGGTTAAAATGTTTATTTCAGTCTTTCATTGCCTTTTTGCCACTATAGCTTCATTTATGTGTCCATTGTACAAGCACTAGGTTGTGCTGAAATTGAGATTATCAACAGTTTATCCGTTCTGTTTCCTAGTTAATCACTCCATAACAAGTTAGTGATTGTTTATAGTGAAATTTCACTGTTCAAAAAACAGAATTTGTTTCTTTTCCTGGCTAAAACCTGAATGACACTGACCCACAAATAAAAGGAATAAAATTAAGACTTAAATGGTACACTAGGGAATGATTCCATACATTAGGGAAAAGGCATTCTTAAATAAACTCCTCTATAAAAATAGGAAAAGAATGAAAAGTTTATAAAGCTGAGATAAAATAAAAGGTCTGATTGTCAGAATAAATGCACAAGAAGTAGAGTTCTTACTCTGATTCAAACTTTTCTAATTTAAAGGCTACAAGAAACTGCACATGACAAGTGAAAGAAAAGTCTATGATGACCAATATAATTCCCCAGGAAATTCTTCATTGCTTTAGGATGTGCTTTCAGTGAGATATATCATGTTAACTCTCTAATGATGCATGAAATGATTCAGTACCACAAAAGGCTGCAATTTGGGCAGGAAACATCTCCACTTTGTACTCCAAGAATAAAGGAGGCAGACATTGATATTTTCCTGAATTGTGCCCCATTAACCATAAACACTAGATTCACTTACTGTAAGCAAATTAAGAGGACCAAATAAACTCTATAATTAGCATTCCATAGTTAAGGATTCTACATCATGGATCTTCTAATAAATATCATTTAGAAGATGATCAGTGATGATGTTATCATAAAGAGATTGAACCAGGTAATTTCTTCATGTCATTCTCTTTTATTTCTCTCTCCCTTCTTCTATTTCTCTATCTCTTTCCTTCTTTCTCTCTTACCAGGAAAGGAAGAATGGGTTTAGACCAGCTTTTTATTCTTTCTTTCATGTGACCAGATAAATTTGATGGAAAAAGATTTTTAAAATGTAAGAAAATAAAATTTCAGGCCAATTTCCCCCTGGGGTATAAATTTTAAAAATCTTAAAAAGAATAACAAGCCAAGTCGCATGATACATAAGGGACATGATATATCATGGTAAGGTGATTTTTTTTTGACAGAAGGCAAGGTTGCTTAACATTTATATATCAAGAATATGATGAAAATCTTACAAACGTTGTGATATAGAAAAGTAATTTGATACAACTTAACATCAATTCATCATACATCTGTTTGCAAACTAGGCAAAGAAGGAAACTCAATCTAATAAAAAGTATTTTCACAATATTTATAGCACAGCACACATATAGGTAATGTGAAATGTGCATTTTTACATTTTAATAAAGAGTCTAGCTAGTAAAATAAAGCAAGAAAACTAAGTAAAAAGTATAAAGATGGGAAGTAAGAAACATAACAGATATTCTTCCTAGACAATGCAGTCACATACTAGTTAGTTCCTTTGCCACAAGGTCTGATAGCACACTCTACTTCCTCACATTCATATGTAGCACAAAATATTGCTTGCTTTATTTGTTTACCTCAATACCTGGTGAAATGAGTGCAGAGCTCTTGGGGAGTATGTTAAAATATAAAAATGGTGGCCATAGAATTTAGAAGCAAATTGATATACGCCTAAACCACTGGGCTTTTTTCAAAGAAAAACCAGAAGTGTGAGAAACATGAGAAAGCAGACTACAAAGCTTGAAATAAACCAAAATCTTCTATGTACCAGGAAAGTATTACCTAGCACATTTTTTTTATCACAAAGTTTTATATGATTTTCTAAACAATTGGAAGTATACCAAGTTCCAATAATCCATAATTAAGGCAGGGTTTTTTCAACCTCAGCAATACTAATATATGGGGTTAAATAATTCTTTGTCGTAGAGACTATCTTGTATATTGTAGACATTTTAGCAGCATGGTTGGACTTACCCAATTGATGCCAATAGCAGCAACCAAACCTCAACACATCATTCCCAGTTAGTACAACCAAAAATATACCCAGATGTTGCAAAATGTCCCCCATTTGGTAAAACTGCCAAACTGCAAACCAATGCTTTAAGGATCATTATGGATTTTTCACTCAGTTTAAGATGTGTGCCTCAGTTACATTCCAACTTGGTGTCCCGTAAAGTTTACTAAGGCAAAGGAACAATCCAGAAACTGTTTCTTCTTATAAGAAACTTTCTATCTATGGTGGATTGAAGAGTTTTGTCCTAAAACCCTAAAGCCCTACACTGTCATTCATCTATAGAAGCCTGACAAAGTCTCCACAAAGTATCCGTATTTAGCTCAGAAATTTCAAACCTCATTAATCTACCCAAGACCCTTGTCTCCTATAAATCACCTCAAATTTGTAAGTTTGTGAATTTGAGGGGGGTTTATTTTCTACACTATATTATGAATAAGTCTTACAAAGGTATCTAAAGTTTTGTTACTTTCTGCTTACAAGGTCCAAAGAGCATTATATCATCAATGTAATGGAACTGAATTAGACAGAATGAAGAACTAAAGTGCTGATAGACAACTCAAAATGCAAAATATCTGGAGATTAAAAACACACATGGGTTTTATGTAGAAGTGTGTTCTCCCTGGCTGCCATAAGCTGTGCCAGAGGAGAAGCAAATGCATTCATAGTGAATGGAACATTCTCCTTGCTCTACCTGAGGCCCCTTGCCTTTTTCCCTGCCTGCCAACAGAGGGAGACAGGGGTGCGGGTCCAGTCCTCTGAACAGAGTGGTTATCCCTCTCTTGCCTCTCCTGGCAGCATTGCCTCTACTCAAGGCCCCGCTCCGGGGCAGGAAGGGGTGGCCCCACTGTCCCAGGATGGGCACACTACTCACTGGCCTTTTGCCTGCCCTGAAGAGCTCCAGATTTTTCTTCAGGCACTGCAGGCCTGGTAGCAGATTAAATCCCTGAGCTCTAACATGGGTTAAAGCTCAGTGAAAACTTTTAAAATATGCTTTATGCAAATTATAGTATAACATTAAAATTTGTTAAATGCATCAAATGCAAGCAGGGCTTAGAGGGAAATTTATAATATTGAATGTACATGTTAGTGAAGAAAAAATATAATATAATATAATTAAAATAATTAATATAATAGGTTATAAGCTTCCACATTAGGTCACTAGAAAATAAGAGCAATTTAAATCCAAATTAAGGAGATAAAAAGAAATAAAAATGAAAACATAAGTAAATGCAATTGAAAACAAGAAAAACTAGAGAAAATAAATTAAACCAAAAGCTAGTCTTTTGAAAAAAATTCAATAAAAGTGATAAACCTCCAGCCAAGCTATGCAGGAAAAGAGAAGACACAAATGATTAATATGAAAAATAATAGAGAGCCCATGATTATAATCTCATGAACATTTAAAAGATTCAAAAGGGATATTAAGAATAACTCTAAGCCCCAAAATTTGGTAACTTGGATTAAACAGACAAATTGCTTGAAAGATACAATCTATGAAAACTCACAATAGGAAAAGTAAATGTTTTAAAATTTTAATCAAAAATTAAAAACAGTCCAAATCAGAAATTTCCATGTCCACATTGTTTAATTGGTGAATTACAGCAAACATTTACAGAATAAATGATGAAGACTTACTTAGGAGGAATGTAGAAAGATGGCCAAGTAAGAAGCACCAAGATGCAGTACTTCAAACAGAACAATTATTAAACAGGCAGGGACTGGACTGAAGCAACTATTTTGAAACTGCAGAGGATAATAGAAGACTATACAGCATCCAGGGAAGAGTAGGAAGAAGAGGTTGAAAATTGCTGAAAGAAAAGTAAATTGTTCTTTACAAATAGCAGTTACCAGTGATTATCTCTCACCCTTGCAGCAGGCCACTATGGAGTACACTCCTTGCTAGCTCACTGATGACAGAAAGGGACATAAAGGTCTACTAACTCAAGAACAGGAGTGGATCCAGCCAATTGTTGATCACAGGTTTTGATTGCTGACTTTGGATGGCAGGGACCCAGCTCCAACCTGCCTGGAATAAAGGTGGCTGCAGAGAAAATTTAAAGGCATTATGCTTCTTCAAGGATGTAGGGAAAAGTTCAAGGGTTGCATTTGCTGAGCAGGTTGAAAAAGCTAAGTTTTGGGGAGCTGTGGAAGAAGCTCTTGGTGCCCCTCCTGATCCACATCCCAGGGAAGTTTAGAGCCCATCTGCAACCCCTTCATGAATCAATGGCTCTGTTTCAGCTGGAAAAGACTGACTTGGGAAATTACTCTCTGTTGTGCCCTCCCTCCCACAATTTGCCCTCCAGAGAATACCAAATAGGATAAACATGAAGGAAACTATATCTCAGCATATATTCATCACACTATCAAATGTAAAGGACAGGAGAGAGTTCCAAAAGCCACAAGAGAAAAGCACCCTGTTATGTACAAGGAAGGCCCAATTAGACTGAGTGCTTATTTTTCATCAGAAAACATGGGAGCAAGAAGACAGTGATTTCAAATATTTAAAATGCTGAAAGAAAACAACTGCCAATCAAGAGTTTTATATCCAGTGAGTCTTTCCAAAATATGGGAGAAATTAAAATATTCCCAGATAAACAAAACCTGAGGTAGTTCATCACTACAAGTCCTACCCTACAAGCAATGCTAAAGGAAGATCTTCAGACTGAAATTAAAGAAGCATAGATGGTGATTCAAGGCAGCATAAAGAAATAAGGACTTCCTGTAAAAGTAACCATTTGGGTAATTATAAATGCCAGTATTGTTGTATTGTATTGTTTGGTATGTAACTCCACTTCTCACTTCATACAGGTGCTAAAATGTAAATGCATAAAAAGTAATGATGAATCTATGGTTTTGGACATATAAAGTACAAAGATATAAGTTGTAACAAGTTAAAAAGTTGTGGGTTCAGAAGGGTATAGGAAAAGTATACATGTATCAAACCACATTGGTATCAAACAAAATAGAGCTGTTATATTGTATGATGTTAAATTTTAACCCCATAGTAACCACAAAGAAAATAGATCCAGATAGCAAAAGAAAAGACATTCATCTCTCTCTAAGCCAAATTGAGCATATAAATACACAACCTTCTCCTTCCAGCATGGGACATTACTGCAGGTAATGAGCCTCCCTGGTGCCGAAGGATTATTACCAAGCACAAATTAGCAATGCATCTAGAAAAAGACCTTGACCAAAAGGGGGAAATGCTAAATATAAAAAAGTTTTTATGGCTAAGAGATTTCAAAAAGAGTCAGAAGATCATTGTGGAAGTTACACTTATGCATGTCTCAGCAGGATCTCACTGACTGCCACAGTAAACAGTGACTCAAACAGAGGGATGCTCAAGGGCTCTAGAGAAATCTAGAAACTATAAGCAGGGCAGACAGCTCAGGAATTAAGCACCCTGACAGTGGGCCTTGCTATGGATTTTAAGCTCCCCAGTGTAACAGGGTTAGGCCCATTTATAGTATCCCCACACATGGCTTTTTTGCACTTTTTATTTGAATCTATAATTAGCACTATATTTGATAAATATATGTCTCAGAGACTTATATTTTTGGTCAGTCCATGTGCCAGTTGAGCCCTGAGCTTCAGTAGAGTGGCAACACCTACTCTCAAGTTCACTGGACTCATCCAGGACAATTAACAAGGAGATGATGATGTATAACACCTACCCCAAGGAAGAGCAGGTATCTACAACTGCAAGGAAGATAGTCCCATCCATCTGATCTAAGCTCCTGCTCAATTAGAAGCAGAGTGGGCATTATCATCCCCAATTCCTCAAGATTGGGGAATGAACAATGAACTAAAGCAGACATTATTGTTCTACTATAGACTTATTATTATTCTAGCAATGGAAGAACTCTTATCATTGATATAAAGGCAGTGCCCAGCAGAGCTTCTGAGTGATAGGAGAAGAAAGAACAGGTGTAATATGGGAGCATTTTGGGGACATTGGAATTGTCCTGCATGACATTGCAATGATGGATACAGACCATTATATATTTTGTCATAATCTACAAAATTGTGCTGGACAGAGTGTAAGTATAATATAAACTATAGTCCCTGTTAGTAGCAATGATTCAATATGTGTTCTTTACTTGAAACAAAAGTGCCACACTAATGAAGGATATTTTTAATGGAGAAAAGTGTGGGAGAGTGAGGGAATAGGACATATGGGAATCCCCTATATTTTTATGTAACATTTATGCAATCTAAAGATTCTTTAATAATGAAAAAAACAAATAATTAAAATAAAAGAAACCAGACACAAGGTACTACATATTGCTTGACTCCATGTATACAAAATAGAATACAAATAACTAGAGAGACAGAAACAGAATAACTGCTATGTATGGCAGGGAAAGCATAGAGAGATTGAGAGATGATGAGGTTTTGATTGTCTGTTTTTTTATTATTATTAAAGCAATAATGAAAGTTTTCTAATAATGATTGAATTGATGAATGCAGAACTTTGAGATTATACCAAGAACCATTGATTGTACATTTTTGTGGATTGCATGTTGTAATATGTATCAATAAATTTGATTTGTTTTTTTTAAAAAGGCACTCAATATGGTAAAACACACAAAAAATAAAATAAATATAAAAATAGGGATTAACAGAAGAATTAAGGGGGGGGGATTGTATAAGATATACAAAGGCTAAAAAGTAAAATGGGAGAAGAAAGTCCAGCATTATCAGTAGTGATTTAAATTTAAAAACAAAAGAGAGAAAGAGAGACCTGTGGTCCTATACTAATACCAGAAAAAGTAAACTTTAAGTCAAAAACACTTATGAGAGACAAAGGAAGTCATTATACATTGTATTAGTCAGCCAAAGGGGTGCTGATGCAAAATACCAGAAGTCTGTTGGTTTTTATAAAGGGCATTTTTGGGGGTAGAAGCTTATACTTACCAGGCTATAAAGCATAAGTTACTTCCTTCACCAAATTCTGTTGCCACATGTTGGAGCAAGATGGCTGCCAACATCTGCCAAGAATTCAGGTTTTCTGGGTTCCTCTCTTCCCAGGACTTGTTTCTCTCTGAGTTCAGCTGCCCTGCTCTCTCCACAAGGCCAGCTGTAGACTCTCAGGCAACTGGCTCTGTCTCTCTCCCTGGAGCTCAATTATCTCCAGGCTCAACTGCTTTCCTCCTCTGTGTCCTTACTTCCCTAGTTCCAGCATCCCAAACTTCAACTGTTCAACCTCCCATCTCTGCAGTCAGTTTCTCTGTGAGTCCCCACCCATCAAGGAGACTGTGACTCAATGTCCTACTGACATGGCCCAATCAAAGCCTTAATCATTATTTAATCAAGTAAAAGTAAAACATCTTTATCCAATACAATCTAATATGCCCAAAGGAAAAGATCAGTTTGCAAATATAGTCCAATATTTCTTTTTGGAAATCATCAATAATATCAAACTGCTACATATATTGATAAAGGGGTCAATGCAATGAGAACATCTAACAATTATAATTATATATGCACCTAACAGCAAAGGTCCAAGATATATGAAGTAAATACGGTTTTAAAGGGAGAAATAGATGGCTCTACATTAATAATAGGAGACTTTAATTACACCATTCTCAATAAAAGGCAGAACATCTAGTCAGAAGATCAATAAGGAAATACAGGATTTGTATGACACTCTAAAACAACTAGACCTAACAGGCATGTATAGAATACATCACCCAAGAATAAAAAGAATACACAACTTTCTTTAGTGCACTTGTATCATTTACCAGCATAAACCACAAATAAGGTAATAAAATGTCTCAATAAATTGAAAATATTCAAATCATATAATGCATCTTCTCCAACCACAAAGGAATGATGCTAGAAATCAAAAACAGAGGGAGAATTGGAAAATTCACATATGGGGAAATTAAACAACACACTTTTAAATAACCAATGGTTAAAGAGGAAATCACAAGGGAAATTAGATAATAACTTGATGCAAATGAAAATAAAAATACAACATACCAAAACTTATAGGAGGCAACAAAGGAAGTGCAGAGAAGCAAATTTACATCACTAAATGCTTACATTAAAAAAAAAAAGACTTCAAATCAGAAATCTAATGTCAAGATTGGAAGAAATAGGGAGCAGATGTGGCTTAAGTGGTTGAGTGCCTGTTTCCAACATGGGAATTCCCAGGTTCAGTCCCCAGTGCCAATTAAAAACAAACAAACCAACAAACATAAAGAAGCAAATAAACAAAAAAAATTGATTCAGGAGAGACAATGTGTTTCAGTGGTTTAGTGCAGGCTTCCCACATTCAAAGTCCTGTGTTCAATCCCAGGTGTTGGTACCTAAAAACAAACAAACAAACAAAAAACAAAAACAAAACAAAAATAAAAAAATCTGGATGAACTAGAAAAGGAAGAGCAAACTAAACCCAAAGAAAACAGAAGAAAGGAAATAACAAACATTAGAGTGGAGGTAAATGAAATAAACAACAACAAAAAAATAGAATCAACACAATCAAAAATTACTACCAGACAACATTGAATACAAAGAACTATAAGAGGATACTGTTAACAACTTTATGACAGTAAATTAGATAACAAAAATCTTAGAACACAAAAACTACTAACACTTACTCAACAAGAAATAGAGGAGATCAAGAAACCAACAACGAGTAAAGGAACATATTACAAAGCCATCATAATCAAAACAACACAGTACTGGCAGAAGGACAAACATAAGACCAATACAATTGAATTGAGATATTTGAAACTAACCCCCAAATTATAGCCAACTGATTTTTGACAAGGTGGCTGTAATGGTTTTGGTTTGACAGTTTTATCTAGTTATGAATTCCAAAAATATAAATTGAATCATGTTTGTAAAATGATCTGTTCATCTGGGCAAGATTGGTTATCATTAGGGTGTTAACTGGGCCACAGTTAGTAGGGCATAGAGCCCCACCCCTCAGTGGGTGTGGTCTCAAGTATAAAAGGCAAGGCAGAAGATTTGAGAAGCATATTTTTGTGAGGCAGTTCTGATGTTAGAGAGGGCCGTTCAACTGATAGTTTACAGCTGATCTTGTGGAGGAAGCACTAAGCCCGGAGAGAAATGCAGCCCTGGCAGGAGAGGAACCCAAAGGCCTGAGCCCTGGCAAACATCAGCAGCTGTCTTGCTCCAACACGTGGAGTTTGGTGAGGAAAGAAACTTATGCTTTGTGGCCTGATAACTGTAAGCTTCTACCCCAAATGAATGCCCTTTATAAAGACCAACCAATTATTGGTATATTTTGCAAAGGCACCTTTTTGGCTGAGTAATACAGTGGCAAAGGCCATGTAATTGGGAAAGAGTAGACTCTTCAACAAATGATAGTGGGAAAAATGGATCTCTATTCGAGAAAAAAGCAAAAACAAAACAAAGGAATACTCCTACCTCATATCTATTCAAACTCAAAATGGTTCAAAAAGATAAGTATGAGAGGTAGAACTATCAAACCCTAGAAGAAAATGCAGGAAAGCATTTTCAGGACCTATTGTTAGGCAATGATTTCTTAGACTTTATACCCAAAGCAGAAGCAAAAAAAAGAAGAAAAAATAGATAAATGGCACCTCATTAAAATTACAAAACTTTGTGCCTCAAAGGACTTTTTCATGAAAGTAAAACAACAACCTACACCATGGAAGGAAATATTTGGAAACCACATATCCGATAAAGATTTAATATCCAGTATATAAAAAAAGAATTCTTCAATAACAAAAAGACAAACAACCCAATTTTTTTAAAATGAGGAAAATACTTGGATAGACATCTTTCAAAAGATATACAAATGGCCAGGAAGCACATGGGAAGATGCTTAACATCATTAGCCATCAGGGAAATGCAAAGCAAAACCAAAATTAGGTACTTCAACCATTAAAACAGCTGCTATTAACAAAAGAGAAAATAAGAAGTGTCGAGGAGGATTCAGAGAAATAAGAACACTCCTTCATTGCTCATGGTAATGTTAAATGGTGCAGCCACACTGTGGAAGACAGTTTGGCAGCTAACTATAGAAATACCATATAACCCAGTGATCCTACTACTAGGCATATACCCAAAATAATTGAAAGCAGGGACTTGAACAGATATTTGCAAATCGATGTTCATAGCAGAATTATTCACAATTGCTAAACAATGGAAAAAAAACCAAAGGCCCATCAACTGATGAATGGAAAAAGAAAATGTGGTATAGATATATAATGGAATATTATTCACTACTAAAAAAGGAATTAAGTGCTGATTCATGAGACAACATGGATGAACCTTAAAGATATGTTGAGTGAAATAAGTCAGACACAAAAGGACAAGTACAGCATTATCTTAATGATTTGAAAACAATTAAAAAGCAAAATCTCTGAGTCAGAATCTAAATTATAGGTTACCAGGGGATACGGTGGGTATAGGGAGTGGGAAGTTAAGACTTAAAATGTACAGAGTTGCTATAGGAAATGAATGACATGTTTTGCTGATGGATGGTGGTGATGGTAGCACAACATTGTGAACATAATTAGCAGGACTGAAACATATCTCAATGTGGTTAAAAGAGGAAATGTTATATTATATACATGGTAAAAGAAAAAATATTTTTTTTAAATTCATGTAAATGAATTTAAATTCATGGAAATGAACCCCAATTTAAACCACAGGCTATACTTAACAATACAATTATTAAATGGGCTTTCATCAATTACAACATATATATCACTCCAATGAAAGGTGTTAATAATAGGTTGGTATATGAGAATTCAATATTTTATGAATGGTTGTTCTACAGATCCAAAACTTCCCTAATAAAAAGAAAAAAGGAAGAAATAACACCATCTCTTGGCAATCTCTACAGAAAAGAGAAACAGAGCGAACACATCTTAATTCATTCTATGAGGGCAGCATAACAAAAATACACAAATCTGACAATTACAACTCTAGGAAGGAAAATTATAAACGAGTATCTCCCATGAACACACATGCAAGATTGGGGAGAAATAAACAAAATCGTTTCATTCACAGACTATAAGAATGCCTATTAGAAAAACCCAAAGAATGGAGGGAAAAAATTCCTAGAACTAGTAACTATAATAAATTTAATAAAATATGGGCAAGAAGTATATGAGCCAAACTGTCTCAAGAAATCAAAGAAGGTCAAATAAATGGAGAGTGAGTATATGTTCATGGATAGGAAACAATCGATATAATTAAGGTGTCAATTCTTCCCAACTGATCTATACTTTCAATGTAATCCCAATTAGAATACCAACATGATATTTGTGGATTTCAATAAACTGATTTTAAAGTTCACACACAAAGACAAAAGAGTCAGAATAGCAAACAAAATGCATAAGAATAAATTTGGAGGAATAACATTATCTGATTTCATGACTTAAAGCTTCATTAATCAAATGGTGTGGTATAGGCAAAAAAAAAAAAAAAAAAAAAAAAAAAAAAAAAAAAAAAAAAAAAAAAAAAAAAAAAAAAAAAAAAAAAAAAAAAAAAAAAAAAAAAAAGCCAAATATCAACTGAACAGAATAGAGAGTAAAAAAATAGACCTACATAATATTGTCAACTGATCTTTGATAATGGGACAAAACAATTCAATAGAGAAAAGAAAGCCTTGTCAATAAATGACAATGGGACAATTTGATATTCACACACAAACACACACACACACACACACACACACAAATGAATCTGGACAAAACCTTAAATGTCTCACAAAAATTACATGGGAAACCTGCTCCTTTTTATTCTTCTTGCTCCCTAAACTCTTCCTCCATTTCCTTTTTGCTTGTACTATTTATTTGAAATTTTTCACTACTATTATTTTAAATCTGTCTGGTACTGTTATCATATTAGCAGTTGTAGAGTAAGATGAATGTAAAATGTTCTTCAGTAAAGTGAAGGGTCTTTACTTTTTCATCTCTTTTCCCTCTGAAGATTAGAATCATGGAAATAAAAAAAAATATGCCTAAATCCTGGCTAATCCATCCAACTGAGCACAACCTGGTAGAACAAGCTCTATGTTTGGACAGAATTGAAAGATTATATATCATAAAAATCATCAAAATTATTTATAAAACATACTTAGTGAGCATTTACTATGTGGCAGATGACATTCTGATATTTTTAATTTATTATCTCATGGTACTTGCCATGGTATAAGTACTATTATTTTACCTATTTTAAAGGTGAAGAAAGTAAAGGACAGAGAAGTGAAACAGCTTACTGAAGGACACATAGCTCATAAAACGAGGAGATGGAGATTCACACCCAGG
Source organism: Chaetophractus vellerosus (assembly GCA_004027955.1). NCBI lineage: Eukaryota > Metazoa > Chordata > Mammalia > Cingulata > Chlamyphoridae > Chaetophractus > Chaetophractus vellerosus. The sequence continues at coordinate 22,516 of PVKH010000463.1, forward strand.
TAGCCTGGCTCCAGACTATACATCTTAACTACATTACAGTAATATTTAGAAAAAACACAAAAACACCCAACATCCCACAATCTAGAAATATTGTGATATAAAGTCTAAACAATATATATATATTGTTTATAATGTTTTGTTAACTTAATGGCATTATATATATATATTTTAATTAGTTTGAATTTTAAAATAATTTTTAGAACCTACATTGTTTGAAGTTACCATCTTTCTTTCTTAATAAGTGCCTTATTCTTGGTCAATTTATTTATTTCCAACACTGAGATAAATCACTTTTCTGAAATATAATTTTGTACAATTATTTCCTTATATTTAATTTCAGGAAATGGTATTGCCAAATTGCTCACTGAAACATACAGCAACTCACATTCTTATCAGCTGAGAATGAGATGAACTGATTCTATAACCATGGATTTAATCTTGAATCTGGTGAGGGGAAAAGTCATATCATAGGAATCTTGTCTCTAGACTTGATGCAAAACTGGACAGGCCTCCTTCACCTCAAGTCAAACAGAAAATAATTCATACTTATATTTTATATTTATCTGGATTTCACTTGTTATAATGTATACAGTAAGTAACTGTTTTCTTGCCCTAGTGTTGCACTATTTATCTAACAACTCTTGAATATGAAATAAGTATTAAATAATTCATTTTGTTTACATATTAATAATGCCTCCTTTATCATATAGTAAGTTTCCATATATGTATATACATCAAATTCTTAACTATGTTTTTGTCCAATTTTTTGTTCTATTCTAACTAACCATTTTTCTAATTATTGAAGACTTATGATATATTTTGTTATGTTATAGATAAAATATTTCCAAGATTTCACCATTCCAATTACATTTGTGTATTTTGTTAGGTTTTCCTGGCTGTTAAAATTAACAGTGAGGATTTTTTAAAATGTTCCATGTTACAGTTTGCTCCTATCCTAACCTCCAGACTCACCTTTAAATCCCTTAGACATAAAAACTCATTTACATTTACCATCTCCCCTTTTGTTCAACGTCTTTTTCCAAATGCAATGTTAGTTGGCACTTGGAAATAATCCCTTGGTGCCAGGGTTGAACCTGGAACCTTATATTTGGGAAGCATGCACACAAACCACTGAGCTACACCCATTTCTCAGCACATTGATTTTTGACAAGGGCACCAAGTCCATTTAAAGGAGATAGAAAAGCCTCTTCAACAAATGGTGCCATGAATACTGTCTATCCTCATGCAAAAGAATTAACTCAAATATTAACTCTAAATGATCAACAACCTAAATACAAGATCTACAACAAAACTCTTAGAGGAAAACATGGAAAAATATCTTCAAGACCTCATAATAGGCTATGGAATTATAGATTATAAATGATCATGAGGAACAAAACACAAAATGGATAAATTGGACTTCATCAAAATTAAAAATTGTCGTGCATCAAAGGACATTATTAAGAAATTGAAAAGATAACCATCAAAATGGGGAAACATAATTGGAAACCATGTATCTGATAAGGGTTAATATCCAGAATATATTAAAAACACATCTCAACAACAAAAAGACAAATAAACCAATTTAATAAATGGGCAAGGGACTTCAGTAGTCATTTCCTGAAAGAAGACATACAAATGCCAATAAACACATGAAAAGATTCTTAACATCATTAGCCATTAGGGAAATACAAAAAAAAAAAAAAATCACGAGGGACCATCTCTTACCCATTAGAATGATTATTGTTTTTTTAAAAAATAAGCCAACAGAAAATAATAAGTGCTGGTAAGGATGCAGAGAAAGGGCCTTGTTAGTTAGAATGTAAAATGGTTCAGTCACTGTGCAAAAACAGTTTGGCAGTTCCTCAGAAAGTTAAACTTGTCACTGGCAATCCCATTTCTGTGTAAATTTCCCTAAGGAATTGAAAGCAGGTACTAGGGAAGGCATCTGCACACCGCTGTTCATAGAAGCATTATTCACAGTAGCCAAAAGGTGAAAACCAGTAAAATGGTCATATATATACATACAAATATATACATAATTTCCAAAATTTTAAAAAGAGAGAGAGACTAAAAAGACAATGACATTTAAAGGCAAACCATGTGTAGCATATATGGCTTTGCATATTTCCCACAACCCTTCCAGTTCTTATTAGTCAACATTTCATTTATTAATAGTTACTCAGGAAGCCTTGAAACATAACTGTTTCTGAGCTCATGAATGAAAAAGTATGCTTAGAGTTCTCTCCCAGGAAACTCTAAGAATAAACTGATCTGTGAACTGCTTGACCATTTTTCTAACAATAGTTCCCTTACATAATTACTATGAAAGTGTAACCTTTGTCATGCTGTCAAACACTGTGAATGTCTGTTTCTTGATTATGTGTCCTGAGCACTGCACTTTTTAATAATGCTCCCCCTTCACAAGTCCTCCCCATCTGCAAATAGACATGAAGTATAAAAGATCCCTCTTTCTTTGTGGCAAGTGCAGCACGAGCCTCAGAAGTTCCACATTCTCTGCCCACAACTATGAATGAGGATTTAGGCCATGTACAGCCTCAAACTCTCCAAGAAAGAGGATCTCCCCTCTGGATCATTGAGGTTGAGCCCCCTATTTAACATGCTTTGCTTGCAAATTTGGACTGGTGCTAGTCTTTCTTTAGTATGATATATTCCTCTCATTTTGGTGGGAGGCTGTCATTTTACACAGCTCCCTGTTATACTCTGAAACCATGAGTTTGGGAAGCAACTAGTAATGGAGAAGAAAAGATCTAAAGTAACATTACTGAAACATATATAAAACCTGGAATATCAATGTTAAATTTTTGAACTTGATAATTGGACTTAACATGCATACATAAGTAAATATCTTTGTTCTCAGGAAATGGAAAAAGAAATATAATGTGCTCTTGAAGGATAATACATACAACCTAATTTCTTAGTTAATATATGTGATGGTAAGGCTAATGTGTCAACTGGACCAGGTAATTGTGTCCAGGTATTAGGTCCAGCAAGCACTGGGCTAATTGTAATACAAGAGCATTTATGGACTTCGATCACCAGTGACTTTACTGCATGGATGGCTAATTACATCTGCATCAATCAGGGAAATTGGATCAAGAATGGATGAGCTTTTATCCAATCAGTTGACAGTCTTAAAAGGGAAGTGATTTCAACATTCAGAGAGAATTTCCTAGCTCTTCGTTTGACAGCCAACTTCAGAAACTCATCAAGGACCTGTCTCCAGTCTTTCATCAGAACCCCTGGCTAGCAGCCTGCCTGTGGAACCTAGATTTGTGCATCCCCATGCTCATGTGAGATACCCTTATAAAATCTTATATTATTGACAGATATCTCCTGTTGATTCTGTTTCCCAAGAGAACCCTGACTAAAACAGCTGGTACCAGGAGTGGTTCTTGAGAAACAGGATCTTAAACATGGGATGTCTGAGGTGGTTCTCTACTCTAATTGGATCCAAAGATACTAAAGATTCCCTTTACAATAATGAGGCTGCTAAGAGTCCATGGCATGAGCTGGCAATAGAGATACATAATATAGCCTCACTGGATTCCCCTACTTCCACAATTATAAGAAGCAAGGGAATGGGTGAGTGTTTTCAGTACCTTAACAGAATTTTGTGGAATAAAAATCTATAATGATGTTGGCTGGCTCCTCCTAGATACTCTGGGTAGAGTTAAAAAAGAAAGGGATGAGTGAAAGTCTTCAAATTTGGAACTTAAATGCCATATGAATGATATGAAAGTGTCTACGTGTGCCTTGAAAGAAAATCTTTTCTCCTGTAGCCAAAGACTTGAGATTTCTGAGACTCAAACCCAGACGCTCATTGTACGAGTAGCAGAACGACAGAGGAAACTAAAATCTCAACTTTGCAGGGTTTCTGCAATTAAAGTGAGGGCATTGATTGGAAAGGAGTGGAACCCTGAGAACTGGCATGGAGACATATGGGATGATGATAATATTGGTGGGGACACTGAAACTCTAAATTCTGCTGAGACTTTAACAGATAAACATGTGATAGTCTGCCCTGTGGAGACCACACCTTGCCAACCTTGTATCATTGAGCCTCTGGCCTGCACCAGAGAGTTTGACCTCCTCCCAGCCAGGAGGCAGGTACCAGCCAAACTCCAGTATGCACTGCCTAGCCTCCACCCTGCACTGAGGAATCTGCCTTTCAACCCCTGCCTGAAGAGATTAACCCTGTCTCACCAGAAGAAAATGCAAAGGAATGCCCTGAGGTCAGTAGCCTGCAAGACATCTCTAATCTTTCTCCTTACCCACCCCCTCAACCCCTCTTGTCTTTGAGACCTATTACTAGACTAAAATCACAACAAGCTCCCAAAGGTGAACTACAAAGTATGACCCGTGAGAAGGTACATTTTACTCTGAAAGAACTACATGAGTTTTCTAACTTGTATAGACAGAAAACAGGGGAATATGCGTGTGAATGGATACTAAGGGTATGGGATAGTGGTGGAAGGAATATTAAGTTTATTGATATGGACGCACTAAGCAGAAATTCTGGAATCAATGCTGTAGCTCAAGGGGTTAGAAAGGGCTCTAACAGTTTGTTAGGGTGGCTGACTGAAACATGGACCAAGCGATGGCCTAGCATGTGTGATGTTGAGATGACTGATTTCCCATGGTTTACTCTAAAGGAAATTCAAAGGCTTAGAGAGATTGGAATGCTAGAATGGATTTACCATTTGAGACCTGCCCACCCAACCCAGGAATGTCCAAAGTACACACCTTTAACCAGGACTGTGAGGAAAAAATTTCTCAGGTTAAGCCCATCATTTCTGAAGAGCTCTGTAGTTGCTCTTCTCTGCAGTGAGGACAGCATTGTAGGGAGGTCTGTAATGGAATTGGAATCCTTAATCATTATGTGGACGATTTGATCTCGGTATGGTAAAACTCAAGTATCTGCAGTGAATCAACAAAGGCAAGGTGGGCTTGGCTACCACAATGAAAGACAGATTCAAAACAGCACATAGAATAGTCTGATTAGCATGGAGTTATGGCGCTGGATAATAGATCATGGGGTACCTAGAAGTGAAATAGATAGACAGCCTACTAAATTTCTTCTGGATCTGTATAAGCAGAAGAGCTCTAGGCCAAGTGAATAAAACACTAACTCATATTACAGATGTAGAGAATCAAGGCCCCTTAATCAGTTCCCAGACTTGAGACAGTTTACAGACCCAGAGCCCCTTGAATGAGGAGAAGGCCAGGTCCTTTTGGGGAAGGATCCTGTTAAACTGCCCAAAATTTATACTGTGACTCTTCCTCCCACCTTTCCCCAGAGAGACTTATGGCGTTTTGGCAGACTGTGCATTGGGGAAAAGGAAATGATCAGACATTTCAGGGATTATTAGACACTGGCTCAGAAGTCACATTAATTCCAGGAGACCCAAAACATTACTGTGGTCCAACAGTCAGGGTTGGGGCTTATGAAGGTCAGGTGATTGATGGAGTTTTAGCTCAGGTCCATCTCACAGTGGGTTCAGTGGGTCCCCAGACCCATTCTGTGGTTATTTCCCCAGTTCCAGAATGCATAATTGGAATAGACATACACAGTAACTGGCAGAATCCCCACATTGGGTCCCCTGACTTGTGGAGTGAGGGCTATTATGCTTGGAAAGGCCAAGTGGAAGCCCCTAGAACTGCCCCTGCCTAGAAAAATAGTAAATAAAAGGCAATGCTGGATTCCTGGAGGGATTGCAGAGATTAGTGCCACCATCAAGGATTTGAAGGATGCAGGGGAGGTAATTCCCACCACATCCCTATTCAACTCACCTCTTTGGTTGGTGCAGAAAACAGATGGATCTTGGAGGATGACAGTAGATTATCATAAACTTAACCAGGTAGTGACTCCAATTGCAGCTGCTGTCCCAGATGTCATATCATTACTTGAGCAAATCAACACTTGCCCTGGTACTTGGTATGCAGCTGTTGATCTGGCAAATGCTTTTTTCTCAATTGCCATTAGTAAGGACCACCAGAAACAATTTGCTTTCAGCTTGCAAGGCCAGCAGTATACCTTCACTGCCCTGGCCCAGGGGTATATCAACTCTCCAGCCCTATGTCATAATATTGTCCACAGGGAACTTGATCGCCTCTCCCTCCCATGAGACATCACACTGGTCCCATTACATTGATGATATCATGTTGATAGGACCTACTGAGCAAAAAGTCGTAATGACTCTAGATTTACTGGTAAGGCACTTGCATGAGAGAGGATGGGAAATGAATCCAACAAAAATAAAGGGTACTTATACCTCAGTGAAATTTCTAGGTGTCCAGTTGTTTGGAGCCTGTTGAGATATCCCTTCTAAAGTAAAGGACAAGCTGTTGCACTTGGTCCTCCTGTGACCATAAAGAGGCACAATGCTTAGTTGGCCTCTGGATTTTGAAGACAACACATTCCTCATTGGGTGTGCTACTCTGGCCCATTTTCTGAGTGACCAGTAAAGCTTCTAGTTTTGATTGAGGACTGTAACAACAGGAGGCCCTGTGACAATTCCAAGCTGCTGTGTAAGCTGTACTACCACTTGGACCATATGATCCAGCAGATCCAATCGTGCTGGAAGTTTGAGTAGGAAATAGAGATGCTGTCTGTAGCCTTTGGCAGGCCCCTATGGGGAATCACAATGCAGACCCTTAGGATTTTGGGGCAAAGCCTTGCCATCCTCTGCAGATGACTACTCCCCTTTTGAGAAGTAGCTTTTGGCTTGCTACTGGGCCTTAGTAGAGACTGAATTCTTTACCATTGACCATCAAGTTACCATGAGACCTGAGTTGCCTATCATGAGCTGGGTATTGTTTGACCCACCAAACCATAAAGTTGGGTGTGCACAGCAGCACTCCATAATAAAATGGAAGTGGTATATACGAGGTAGGGCTTGAGCAGGTCCTGAAAGCACAAGTAAGTTACATGAGGAAGTACCCCCAAATGCCCATGGTCACCACCCCTGCCATGTTACCTTCCCTTTCCCAGCCTACAGCTTTGTCCTCTTGGGGAGTCCCTTACAATCAGTTGACTGAGGATGAGAAAACCCGGGCCTGGTTTACAGATGGTTCTGCATGATATACAGGTACCACTCAAAAGTGGACAGGTGCGGCAATGCAGCCCTTTTCTGGGATGTCCTTGAAGGATAGTGGTGAGGGCAAATCCTCCCAGTGGGCAGAACTTCGAGCAGTGCACCTAGTTGTTCATTCTGCTTGGAAGAAGAAATGACCAGAGGTGCATTTGTACAATGATTCATGAGCTGTTGCCAATGGTTTGGCTGGATGGTCAGCAACAGGGAAGGAACATGACGGGAAAATTAGTGACAAGGAGGTATGTGGATAGACCTTTCTGAGTGAGCAAAAAACATGAACATATTTGTGTCCCATGTGAATGCCCACCAGAGAGTGACTTCAGCAGAGGAAGAGTTTAATAATCAAGTGGATAAGATGACCCGCTCTGTGGCTAAGGCTCAGCCTCTTTCCCCAGCCACTCCTGTCATTGCCCAATGGGCTCATGAGCAAAGTGGCCATGGAGGTAGGGATGGAGGTTATTCATTGGCTTACCAACATGGACTTCCCCTCACCAAGGCTGACTTGGCTACAGCCACTTATGATTGTCCAATCTGCTACCAGCCAACACCTACAGTCCGCCCCTGATATGGTACCATTACTTGAGTTGACCAGCCTGCTACATGGTGCCAGGTTGACTACATTGGGCCACTTCCACCATGGAAGGGGCAGCAATTTGTTTTAACTGTAATAAACATATACTCGGGTACGGTTTGCATTTCTGGCACGCAGTGCTTCTTCCAAAACTACCATCCGTGGACTTAGCAAATGTCTTATCTACCGCCATGTCATTCCACACAGCATTGCTTCTGATCAAGGAACCGATTTCACAGCAAATGATATGCAGAAATGGGCACATGCCCATGGAACTCACTGGTCTTACCATGTTCCCCATCACCCTGAAGCAGCTGGATAAATAGAACAGTGGAATGGCCCCTTGAAGGCTCAATTATGGTGCCAACTAGGTGGCAATACCTTGCCGGGCTGGGGCAATGTTCTCCAGGAGGCTGTGTATGCTCTAAATCAGTGTCTTCTCTATGGAGCTGTTTCTCCCATAACCAGATTCATGGGTCCAGGAATCAAGGTGTGGAAATGGAAGTGGCACCACTCAGTATTACCCCTAGTGACCCGCTAGGAAAATTTTTGCTTCCTGTCCCTGCAACCTTAAGATCTGCTGGTCTACAGGTTTTAGTCCCAAAAGGAGGAGTGCTGTCACCAGGGAATACAATGATGTTTCCATTGAACTGGAATTAAGATTGCCACCTGGCCACTTTGGGATCCTCTTGCCCGTGAATCAACAGGCAAAGAAAGGAATTTCTCTGCTGGCTGATGTGATTGATACTGACTATCTAGCAGAAAAAGGACTACATCTACATAATGGTGGTAAAAGAGAGTTTCCTGGAAGGCAGGAGATCATCTAGGGCATCTTCTAGTACTGCCATACCCTGTGATTAAAGTCAATGTAAAATTGCAACAAACCAATTCAAGCAGGGCTAACAATGGCCCAGAATCTTCAGGAATGAAAGGCAAAGAACCACAGCCCACTGAAGTGATTAGTGAAGGTAATGGGAACATGGAATGGGTAGTGGAAGAAGGTAGTGATAAATATGAACTTCGACCACATGACCAGTTACAGAAATGAGGACTGTAATAGTCATGAACCCCTCTTCCTTGTTTCATTATGAGTATGACTGTATATGTACACAAAATGAATTTCTTGTTTTCTTCCCCAACCTTTTCCCCTACCATATGAAAAGTTGTATTAATTTCATGTCATAATATTTAAGGATGTCAAGTTTAAGAGTGAATATTACCCAAGGTCTTGCACCATATTCTGTGGGGAATTAATGTGTTTCCAGTTGTTAAACATTGTTAGGTGGAAATATATATGTATGCTTGTCTGTTATTGTTTTTACTTAGAGACTAAGTATGGTTTAGGGTAATGTTTGTGGTTGCTGAGTTGACAAGGGGTGGACTGTGATGGTTAGGCTAATGTGTCAACTCAGCCAGGTAATTGTGTCCAGGTCTGAGGTCCAGCAAGCACTGGGCTAAGTGTAATACAAAAGCATTTATGGACTTCAATCACCAGTGAGTTTACTTCATCGATGGCTGATGATGTCTGCATCAATCAGGGAAATTGCATCAAGAATGGATGATGCTTTTATCCAATCAGTTGACTGTCTTAAAAGGAAGTGATTTCAATATTCGGAGAGAATTTCCTAGCTCTTCGTTTGACAGCCAACTTCTTCCAGAAACTCATCAAGGACCTTTCATTGGTCTTTCATCAGAACCCCTGGCTTGCAGGCTGCCTGCTGAACCTGGACTTGTGCATGCCCACAGTCAAATGAGTGACTCTTACAAAATCTTATGTTATTGACAGATATCTCCTGTTGATTCTGTTTCCCGAGAACCCTGGCTAAAACAATACATATATATTGAGAGATTAGAATATATTAGATTAGATAAATAGATGAAAGAAAGAAAGAGAGAGAGAAAGAAAGAAAGAAGAAAAAGATGAAGAAGAAGAAGAAGAAGAAGGAGAAGGAGAAGGAGAAGGAGAAGGAGAAGAAGAGGAAGAAGAGGAAGTAGAGAAGGAAGGAAGGAAGGAAGGAAGGAAGGAAGGAAGGAAGGAAGGAAGGAAGGAAGGAAGGAAGGAAGGAACGAGGGAAGGAAGGAAAGAAGGAAGTTTTCTAAAGGCTGCCGATGCAATTTACCAGAAATGTGTTAACTTTTATAATGGGAATTTATTAGTTTAAAACCTTACAGTTCTGAGGCTCTGAAAATGTCCAAATCATGACATCATCAAAAGTGTTAACTCTTTGAGTGTTGGCTATGTGTAATCAGGCACTTGGCAGTGTCAACTAAAGATGCTTTCTCTCTGAGCTCAGCTTCAGGCAATCTGGCAACATGGCAGGACATAAAGGCAGCTCTGCACCAATAAAGGCATCAAACAAAGCTCTACTCCGGGCCTCTGTGACCTTTCTCTCAGCCTCTCGAGTTTTCTCTGTCTCTAAGGTATTTTACTGTATGTCTCTACCATCAGCCCTCTGTTTATTAAGGACTTCAGTGAGAGGACCAAGATCCAAACTTGGCCATGCCTCAGAGAAGGAATCCAATCAAAGTCCCCCCACCAACTGAATACAATCTAATCAAAGGGTCCAAGATCTACAGGAATGACTTAGCTCCAAGAACATGATCTTTTCCGGACTCCACAAAATGCTTCAAATTGTCACATACCACTAATGAGGCAAAATGTTAAAAGTCTGTGGGTCAGGGTGGTGTCTGATTGGGCAGTATATTGGCATTCTCTGTATGGGTTTTGTATCATTTTTGCAACAGTGTAGTAAATTTGGAATTATTTCTAAGTAAAAATGTTTTTAAAGGCTAGTAAAACTTTGTGACATTTTCATTTTCCATCACCCCACACTTCCCTGAGTTCATTTGCAGTCTTAAAGACAGCAGCCCATGTTTCCAGTTTGGACCCAGGTCCCACTGTGGACTCTGGTCTTGAGAAGACATTATTCTCAAAAAATTATGTTGATCTGTTTTAAACAGTCTAAACACTATCTGAAGGACTGACACAAGACACATCATTTTTCACATAACTTGGAACTCACTCAGGTGAAAAAAGCAGTGGACATTCCTCAAAAACACTGTAAAGTGAATATATAACCCACACTTTCTTGGGGAAAAAGATAACAATTGAAACAAACTATTAATAAATGAAAGCCTGAAACGAAAACTGGAAAGAGACTTCTTTGGGAAGTTAAGACAGTCAAAAAGCGTTCATATATATTGAGGAATTTAGAAAGCCACCACATGCCCATCATAAGATGCATGCTCAGAAAAGACATGAGAAGATCCTAAGGAAGTAAAGACTAAGACAGATTTGTAATGGCCTCTTAAACATTAAAGTAGTGCCACAGCACAAAGACAATCTGCAAAGAACGAGAGTTCTTTACTTTACTTTCTCATTTTCTCCTCCCTCTCCCTCTTTCTCTGACTCTTCCTCTCTTCATGAATTAATCTGTAAAAAAACTAGTTGAAAACAAGTTAAAGAAGCAAAGACTTCTAAGACTCTATATGAAAGAGTACAGGCTTTAGAAATATAGTTTAGATAAATTTTTAAAAAATCATTATAGCCCACAGCAAGCAACAAAAATAAACCATCAGAAGGAGAAAACATAAGTTTTCCTTGTTATCACATTATAATATTCAAAAGGTCTAGCATTCAAAACTAGATATTGAGATTACTGGACAAAGATTTTAAATTAACTGTCTTTAGTAGGCTCAAAGAGCTAAAGAAAACATATACAAAGAGTTAATTAAGACAGGAGAACACTTTTGAAAAAAATAGAAAACATTAATAACGAGATAGAAATTACAAAAGGAACCAAATGGAAATTCTGGAGCTGAAAAATATAATAACTGAAATGAAAACCCCAATAGAGAGTTTCAATTCTAGAATTCAGCAATCAGAAGAAGAAAGCATAAGAGACCAGTGGGAAACCATCAAGTGTACCAATGATGCTAGAGTTCAAAAACATAAGAAAAACTGGAAAATTCAAATATGTGTAAATTAAACAATGTACTCTTAATAAACTAATGGATCAACAACAAATCAGAAGAAAAATTATAAAATACTTATGGAAAAATGAAAGTTAAATACTAAAACTTATGAGATTCAGCAACATCAGTATTCAGAACAATATTTAGAGTTTTAAATATTTAACACATACATTAAAAAGAAGAAAGACTTCAAATAAATAACCTAACTTTAATACTTAAGGAACTATAAAAAGAAGAGCAAACTAAATCCAAAGCTAACAGAAGTATGTAATTAATAAAGAATTGAGGGAACCAGCTGTGGCTCAATTGGTTGAGCCCTGGTTTACCACATGGGAGGCCCCAGGTTCGGTTCCTGGGGCCTCCTCGAGATGGCAGGCTGCCTTGAGAAGGCAAGCTGCCATGAGCTGGCAAGCTGCCACAAGCGGGCAAGCTGCCCTGGGCAAGGCAGGTTACCACGTGCAGGGCAGGCCGCCGTGGGCAGGGCAAGCCACTGTGAGCAAAGGCAGGCTGCTGCAAGCAAGGCAAGCTGCCGTGAGCAGGCAAGCCACTGTGCAGTGAGCTGACTCTGCAGGATGCTGCAGCAGGGGGAGACACACAGACACAGAAGAATGCAAAAGCAAAAATGAACACAGAAAGAACAAGCAGCAAGGGGGGGGGGATATATAAATAAATAAATAATAAATCTTAAAAAAATGAATTGAGTGGGCATAAAAGAAATAAAGAAGAGAAAAAAATAATAGAAAGAAACAATGGAAAGAAAAGTAGATTCTTCAAAAAGATCAACAGAATTAACAAACTTTTAGCAAGACTACGGAAAACATGACAAACAAATAACTAAAACCAAATATGTAAGTGGAAGTATTACTACAGACATTACAGAAATAAAGTATTATAAGAGAATACTATATTCTAGTAATGGAAGAGCTTGTGACATTGATATAAAGGCAGTGGTCACCAGAGGTTCTGAGAGGAGGGAGAGGGAAAACAATGTATTATATGGGGCATTTTTGGGGGACAATAGAATTACTCTGCATGATATTGCAACAGAGGGTACAGACCACTACATATTTTGTCAAAGCCATACACTATATGCCATGGTTAGTAGCAATAATTCAATATGTGTTCATCAATTGTAACAAATGTACCACACTAAGGAAAGATGTATTTAATAAGAAAAAGTGTGTGGGGGGTGAGTTATATGGAAATCCCATATATTTTCAGTGTAATATTTATGTAATCTAAAGCTTCTTTAAAAAAATGAAAAAAAGGAAAAAATTAAAAGGGAGAATACTATGAACAATTGTAAGTCAACAAATTACATAACCTCAATGAAATGTATACGTTCCAAGAAATATACAAACCACCTAAAAACAAACTATCAGAAATAGAAAATCTTAATACACCTATAACAGGTAAAGAGATAGAATCAGTAATTAAATTCAAAGTCTAGAACCAGATTGCTTCACTGGTGAATTCTATCAAGCACTTAAATAAGAATTTAAAACAATCCTTTTCAAACTCATCCAAAATTTTAAGAGAAAGGGACACTTACCAATTTGTTATATGAGGCCAATATTACCCTAATCCCAGAGTTAGAAAAAGAAACCACAAGAAGAGAAATTTACAGACCAATATGCTTTATGTATATAGATTCAAAAATACAAAGCAAAATAGATTATTCTTTTAGTTTGCTAAAGGCTGCCAAAAGCAAAATACCAGAAATTATTTGGCTTTTAAAATGAGGGTTTATTGGCTGGTTGCAAGCTTACAGTTCTGAGGCTGAGAAAAGTGTCCAAATCAAGGCATTATCAGGCAATGCTTTCTCCCTAAAGAGGAGCTGCTGGTGATCTTTGACTTCTCTGTCACATGGTAAGGCCTATGAGGGCATCTGCCAGGCTCTGCCTTCTCCTTGAGGCTCCATTGTCCATAGCTTCTGGCTTCCCCCAGCTTTCTCCCTCAGCTTCTGCACATTTCTCTCTGCTTCTGGTCCCATTGATTTCACCTTCTGGCTTCTGGGATTTTCTCTCTCAGCTTCTAGGATTTGTCTCTTCTGTGGCTTTTCTTTCTGTTTCTCTCTCCATATTCATTTTTTTCATAAAGGACTCTAGTAAAAGGATTAAGCCTGCCTTGGGACATGCCTTATTTAATCTAATCAAAAGGCCCCATAACTGATGTAGCCTAATTAAAAGGCCCCACCCACAATAGATTCACATCTACAGGAATGGATTAGCTCTAAGTACATGATTTTTCTAAAGTCCATAAAACCCTCAAACTTCCATACATATTAAAAGTATTACACACCATGACCAGGTAGAATTTATCCCAGGATAGCAATGGTGGTTCAATGTATGAAATTCTAACATTAAAATATACCACATTCATAAAATCTAACAGAAAACTTTCATTATGGTCTCAAATGACAGAAAAAGCATTTGATAACATCTAATACACTTCCATGACAAAAAAAAAATTACACAAACCTAGGAATAGAAGGAATTTCCTTGACATGATAAAGAACTTCTATGCATATCTAACATCATATTCAAGGGTGAAAGACTGGAAGTATCCTCCCTAAGATCAGGAATAAGACAAGGGTGTGACTTTTGCAGGTGCTATTCAACATTATACTGGGAGATCTAAACAGAGAAATTAGGCAAGAAAAGCAAATTTAAATTAATTGAAGTAGAAAGGAATATGTAAAACTACCTCTATTCACAGATGCCATGTTTCTATAAAATGAAAATTCTAAAGGTCCCTTGCAAAAGCTACCAGAGTTTGTATATGATTTCAACAAAGATGATTTTCTATCCACCAGCAATGGACAATCCAAATGGAAATTTAAAAACACAAATTCACTTACAATAGCTTCCAAAATAATAGAATACCTAAGAATAAATTTGACTAGGGAAGTGAAAGACTTGTACAATTAAAACTACAAAACATTGCTAAAAGAAATTAAAGATCTAAATAAATGGAAAGATATCCTGTGTTTAATGATCAAAAGACAATTTTAAAATGGTAAAACTGCCCAGAGCAATCTTCAGATTTAATGCAGTTTCCATCAAAATCTCAATGCCTTATTTTTTGCAGAAACTGAAAAGAATTTCCCTCAGTTCATGTGGAATTACAAGTGGCCTCAAATAGTCAAAACAATACAGAAAAAGAAGTACAAATTAAAGGAGGCACTTTTTTCAATTTCAAAACATACTACAGAGCTATAGTAATCAAAGATCTCTGGTAGTCAGAGAATAGACATATAGAAAAATAGAATAGAATTGAGAGACCAAAAATAAATCATATATCTCTGGCCAATTTATTTTTTGCCCTACAAACTTATTGAAGAATATCATTCATACATGAACATACAGATGAATGTATAGTAAAAATTGTTAACTTACAAAACAAGCATTCATTTCATCATACAGGAGTCACTCTGTGTTTTGGTCAGCCACAGGCGTGCCTTTTGAAATATACCAAAGATTGGTTGGTCTTTATAAAGGGTATTTATTTGGGGTAGAAGCTTACAGTTACCAGGCCACAAAGCATAAATTTCTTCCCATATCAGAGTCCACGTGTTGGAGGAAGATGGCTGCCGACATCTACAGGGTTCAGGCTTCCAGGTTCCTCTGTTCCCGGGGCTGCGTTTCTCTCCGGGCTTAGCTTCTGTTTCCTTCACGAGTTCAGCTGTAGATGATGAGGCTTTCTATGCTTTGCGTCTCTCCACAAGGCCAGCTGTAGACTATCGGGCGAACGGCTCACTCCAGCATCAGAACTGCTTTTCAAGTCTCCTTCTCCAAAGCT
>PVKH010000464.1:0-37964 GCA_004027955.1 Chaetophractus vellerosus
GTAGTCAACCTGCCACCAGGTAGCAGGCTGGTCACCTCGAGGAATGGTACCATATCGGGGGCTGAGTGTGGGTCTCTGCTGCTGGCAGATTGGACATTCAGCAGTGGCCGTAGCCAAGTCAGCCTTGGTGAGGGGAAGTCCATGTTGCTGAGCCCATGCATAACCGCCATCCCTACCTCCATGGCCACTTTGTTCATGAACCCATTGGGCAATGACAGGAGTGGCTGGGGAAAGAGGCTGAGCATTAGCCACAGAGCGGGTCATCTTATCCACTTGATTATTAAACTCTTCCTCTGCTGAAGTCATGGGGTCGGTGGTGATATCACCTTCCTCATTTCTTATTTTGTGTATTTGCATGTTCTCTCTTTTTTCCTTTTGTTCTAGTCAGGGTTCTCTCGGGAAACAGAGTCAACACGAGATATCCGTTAAAAATATAAGATTTATGAGTCTCTCACGTGACCGTGGGGATACACAACTCCAGGTTCCGCTGGCAGGCTGCAAGCCAGGGGCTCCAATGAAAGACTGATGAAGGGTCCTCGATGAGTTCCTGGGAGAAGTTCGCTGTCAAACGACGAGCTGGGAAATTCTCTCTGAATGTTGAAATCAGTTCCCTTTTATGGCAGTCAACTGAATGGATAAAAGCATCATCCATTCTTGATCCAATCTTGCTGATTGACGCAGATGCAATCAGCCATCCATGCAGTAAACTCAATTAGCCCAGTGCTTGCTGGACCCAACAGCTGGGCACAATTACCTGGCTGAGTTGACACATTAGCCTAACTATCACAACATCCATGATAAAAGTTCTTCCATTGCTAGGATCACAACAAGTCTATGGTAGAACAACTGTAAGTCTGTTCTGGTCCATAGTCCATTTCCCAATCCTGAGGATTCTGTGATGGTGATGCCCATTCCACCTCTAATTGAGACGGGGCTTAGATCCCATGGGGCAGATGGATGGGACTTTCTTGCTTGCAGTTGCAGATTCTCTCTGTTCTTTGAGATGGTCATTGTCAGTCATCATCTCCTTGTTAGTTGTCCTGGGTGAGTCCAATGAAGTAGGTGTTGCAAATCTGCTGACATT
Source organism: Chaetophractus vellerosus (assembly GCA_004027955.1). Taxonomy (NCBI): domain Eukaryota; kingdom Metazoa; phylum Chordata; class Mammalia; order Cingulata; family Chlamyphoridae; genus Chaetophractus; species Chaetophractus vellerosus. The sequence continues at coordinate 1,085 of PVKH010000464.1, forward strand.
CAGGACCCAACTGGCACATGGACAGCCCCAAGATTTAAGTCTCTTGGACATACAACTATCAACTCTAGTACTAACTATAGGTTCTACTCCTTCTGCCTGGCAGCTCTTTCCCCAAACACTTACATGGCTCACTTTCACCTCCTTCGGGTTTTTGCACAAATATTACCTTCTCTGTTCAGTCCAACTTGACCACTCAATTTTAGACTAAATTCTCAATTTTTATGCTCACAATTCTTTCCCTAGTTTATTTTTCTCCATTGTACTCATCCCCTTTGTGATAAGTACAGCATTTTTTGTACCAATCTCCTCCCACTATAATGTAAGTTCCATAAATAGAGAGATTTTTGTCTGATTTGCTCACTGATGTATCACCAGTATCTGGAACAGTGCCTGGCACATAATAGGTGCTCATTAAAAAAATTTCTGAATGAGTTAAAAAAATGAAAATGGACCTAAAAAACTAAAGGCTCTAACTAAGGAGATTTTCATGCACTTGATTTCTTTTAGCTTCATATGATAATTTACAGATAGAGGGAGGAGTTAAAGAAGGAACTATTTAAATTTTGAGCAGAATTTAGAGAAAATGCAAAACAGAAGCTTTCATTCCCAGTTCTTCCAGACAGAAAAAGATTCCCAAAGTAAGAAATGGACAAATAGAAAACATCAAATTCAGGATGCTGACAGTAAAAATGTGGCCTAAAGTTGAAATTCCCATCAAGGGTATGACTTTTCAACTCTTTGTTGAGACCAGAAAATTTAAAGTGATGTCTCGTAGACTGAGATTGGCAAAAAAGCTTCTAAGAGTCTTAGGATATGTCTCCTAGACTCTGTAACATAGCTAAAGCAACATCAATGATTCTTAAGGTCATACCTCCTAGGACCTCAAGATAGACAAATGGATGTTAAGGATCCTAAGGACACTGTACCACACAGTTTCATGGTCAGCTCAAGGTAGAGAAATGCCTGCCTTAGAAGGAAATGTAGATATGGATTTTACCTAAAAGAATTTATTATTTTTGATGTATAAGAAACCCACAGTGTTTCAAAACAGTGATATCAGCTTGGACTGAAAATGACAGAGACAGTTCATTATAAAAAGAAGCCTCTGAGCCTAGAGGTTTCTACAGGCTGAGAAACAATTCCACTGAAAATATGGGCATATTGGATAGAAAACAAATGATAACTCAAAGGGAAGAGCCAAGATCCCTTGATCACCACTGCCAGGGAGCAGGATTAGGCCTTAATCAAGGAATGGTGACATGTGCCCTGCTGGGATACAGAATTGTTATGGGTCAGTGTCTGTGTGTAAGACCCTTTGTGAACAGGGCTGTCTATTATGGATATTTTATGTCCTCCAACATTGTATGCTACATCTATAGGATATAAATGGCTTATCTAATTCTTCATTAGTCTTCAGATCAAGAAGAACTGTACTTTAGGAGCAGCACCCAAAGACTCGTCACACAGACCTTGTTTAGATGATGAAATACTGAACTCATGGCACTGAAGCTATAATGGAATGAAACTTTTTGAGACTGAAGGAGGAGGTATGTACATTTTGCCTGTGGGAAGGATGTAAATTGTGGCAAAAGAGAAAATTGTGGCTTATTGCCTTTTCCAAATACAGCCACAACATTATTTCCCATCCCAATTGCTCTTCTGCATTGTGACATTCCCAACCAACCCAAAAGTCAGAGTCTATTTCTTCACACCCTTGAATCTTGGCAGGACTCAAAACTGCCCTGAACAATAGAATATGTGAGAAGAGAAGCTGCACTGGTTCTGGGTCATAACAGTTTATTTTCTGGCAGCTTCTACTTCTGCCTTTCCTAGAATACTCACTCTTGGGACACTTACTTTTGGAACTAAGCTGCCATGCTCTTAGAAATCCAGGCCTCTTGGAGTGGCCATGTGTAGGCCACATGGAGAATCTGAATTCTCAGCTACCAACCAGTTTCAACCGTCAGCCATGTTAGTGAGCCGTTTCAGACATCAAGCCCAGTCATGTCTTCAGTTTATACACCCACAGCCAACTCCTAAACTCCAACCATATAAGAGACCCCAGCAGAGAAAATCTAGCTGAGTACAGTAAACCTATAGATCTGTGAGAGATAATGACTTAAAAATATTGTTTTAAGTAATTAAATATTGAGGTCGCCTGTTACACTACAATAAATAGCTGGAAGAATAAACTCCATAAAGAGGGAGAGAGAGATTAAGGAAATGTGCTGAATTTCTAAATCCTTTGAAATCTCTTACCATAGGAAACAAAATGTGTTTCTCATAGATAATAATCTTGATATACTAATTAATTCTCTAAGCTATATTTAAATTGCTTACATAAATTATCTTATTTATTCTACAGAGCAACCTCTGGTGTAAGTGTTTGATTATCATTATTTCTTTTTTGCAGATAAGTAAATTGATGCTCAGTGAATATAAATCTTACCCAAAGTCAAATAGCTATTAAGTGGCAGATCAGAAACCAATACCTAGTCTTGTTTGACACCAAAGAAGCCTACATATTTATTATTACTACATAATAATACCACATATGACTAGAAAGATAATCCCCATTCTCCTATAGGTAGTGATATTTCTTATACTTTGGAGAAGACAAGGAATACTATCAAGTAACCCCTGAAACAAACATGAGACTGGTGAGTTTCCTTCATCTCCTAAAGTGGGAGGTCTGTTTTTGTCCAAATTAAAAGGTTATGTTAGTTTATACTACCAGCTCAGTTAGTCAGCCTCTTTAAAGGAAGAAGGAGTTGGTCAGGCAATGAGCAGGCCCAATAGATAGCCATTTTCTCTGGGCAGACTCTCCTCAGTTTCTAATGCATCTTACACACCACAGCCAGTTTCCACAACTCCACTATAATGATACCATGTGTATTAGTCAGCCAAAGGGGTGCTGATGCAAAATACCAGAAATCTGTTGGCTTTTATAAAGCGTATTTATTTGGGGTACAAGCTTACAGTTACCAGGCCATAAAGCATAAGTTACTTCCCTCACCAAAGTCTATTGCCACATGTTGGGGCAAGATGGCTACCAAGAGTGCAGGTTTCTTGGGATTCTCTCCAAGCTCAGCTGCTGTGCCCTCTCCACAAGACCAGCTGTAGACTATCAGGCAAACAGCTCTCTCTTCCCAAGGCCTCTGCCTGTGTTTAATGAAGACTTCTCTCCTTCCTCACGTATCTGCTTCTCTGTGTTTACTTCCCAGGCTCCAGCATCAAAACTCTGCATCAGAACTCCAACTCATTCTCTGTTCTGCTGTGTAGTTTTATCCGTGAGTTCCCGCCCAATAAGGGGGAAGGGACTCAACGTCCTACTGAAGTGGCCCAATCAAAGCCCTAACCATAATTTAGTCATGCCCAGGTACAGACTAGTTTACAAAGATAATCCAATATCTATTTTTGGAATTCATAAACAATGTCAAACTGCCACACCATGTCCAACTTCTTTCCTGGAGCTACTGAAATATGCATCATCCCCATTGTATCATGAAAGAGCCATATCAGGGGAAGGTCACAGGGGAGGGGTGATTATGTACAACTTCTCAGGTGTTTGCATGAAAAGAAAAGGATGTTCATTTTGAAAATTATTGATCCAATGAGTAATAAAAAGGCCAAAATGAATTTCCTAGTCTGTCCTATAGTATCACATTGTCTATTTCTAACGGTATCTTATCTTCTTTTCATGCTTTCAGGAAGGTAAGTTGTGAGTCAATGGCTGATGTCATTTGCACTAAATCTAGCAAAAAGTCTTTGAAATTTGTGGCCTGTGGGAAGGAATCTTTATTTTCCAACCACATATATTGCCCTTATTTTTATAGCACTTTATTTATTACTAACCTACTGCATGTAATCCTTTCAACAAAGTATACTTTTACATGTGATTAACTGAAACTCACTGTGGTTAAGGTAGATGCTCTAGGTACTAGAGCTAAGTTGTGGCAGAGTACAAGTGTGCAGCCTGGTGCCTGGCTCCATAGCATATTCTCTAGTCTTTTATGAGATACTGCCTGTCGCACTTACATTTACAAAAACAAAATGTGAATCATAGAAAAGAACTGTATTTGTAATCAAAAGTCTTAAGTTTAAATGTATGCTTAAGTAACTTGCAGATTATGTAACTTTAGCCTGAGATTTCAATTTATCATCTATAATTTAGGAAATTGTCAAGATGAATGAAAAGATTCTCTGATAGATACGAACACCTGGAAATCAGCATATCCAAACAAACTTAATAATTTCCTCTTCAAAACCACTCTTCTTTTTTCCTTCCATATCATCAAGGGTATAACAGCATCTTGTGATCCAAGTTTTAAGCCATTAATCTTTGACTTCTCATTTCTCATACTAATTTTTAACCAAAGTAATATGGTAACCCAAGTAATATTTTTTTTTTTAAGATTTATTTATTTTATTACATATCTCCCCTTCCCCCCGCTGTGGCGACGTGCCGAGAGTGGTCACTGCGCAGGCGCGGCTTTCCCTGCTTGTGGGCGGTCTCTGCGTCCGTTCACGGCCGGCTTTCAGTTCGCGGGTGGCTGGCTGCGCTCCATCCACGGGCGACCTGCCCTGCCCGTGGCGGCTCTTGCCATGTCCGTGGCAGCTTCTTGCCCTGCCCACGGCGGCTCCGGCCTGCCCATGGCGGCTTGCCATTCTCAAGGCGGTCTGCCCGCTAGGAGAGGTCCCCGGGAATCGAACCCAGGGCCTCCCATGTGGTATGCCAGCGCCCTATCCACTGAGCTATCGAGCCGGCCCCCCAAGTAATATTAATTCATCTCTAAACTGTATAACACAATCTTCCAGGTTTTCATCTCTATTGCCAATATATCTTTTCCTATTGCTTGGACAAAGTGTAATTGCCTCCTTACTTCTCCATGCCAGAAAGGCTTCCAGAATAATGTTTCTAAATTCTAAACCCATGTCTTCGACCAATTGGCTATATCTAAGTTTCATTACTGACTTGTAATGGCTGTGTATCTTTCACTGATGCAAAAATGAGATATTTTCCATTATGAGACCTATTGCTCACACTGCCCTCTCAGCCTCTAATGCTTCCTATTATCCTTGACTACATGAAACTTTAAAGCCAGGACTCAACTGCTACTTTTCTAAAATAACACTCACGGTAAGTTCAGCTAGAGATAACCACTTCTTTGCCTTTAGTACCTTTATCATGACAATATTAAATTCTGCCTTGAAATAAAGCAACTTGAATGTAAACTACTGAGCATGGAACAGCAAAATAATACTGCATTACTATTTCCCAAATTCCTCACACCTATGTGAATTTAAATTTGTTGATGACTCTTTTTCCTCCATAATTTTTATCTTTGTCATTTATTTTCATTTTGAAACACCCTATTTAAAAGTCCTCTCTGGTCTTATTATGGAAAGATTCACTTTCAAGACTGCAAGCATGAATGCTGGGATGTATAAAGCAATTTCCACTGAAGCACAGGAAACAATTAAGATGTGACTTTGAGAAATAGCACCAGTCAAACATAATTCTAGAACTGGGCAAACAAGACACTTCTTGTTTCTTTGGGGAGACTTTCATTGCCAGGTCTGAAAATGATGAAGTGTTGGTCTCAGTGTAAAGAGGCTCATGTACCTGAGCTTTTAGGTGGAAAGTAGCCATATGTATGCACCAACTTAGTCATCATTTTCTAGTATTACTGCACATAAATTTATTGTGTCTTTTTCCCATTGGTGATTTTTATCTGTGTGAACAATATTTTCTTAAGTATATCTATAATCCAAGTTGTAAATTAAGGCATCTGTGCTTCTCTATAAAAATTTTGTGGCATTACTAAAGCCTAGGTAATTCAGGTAACTAAAATTTCTGCCAAAGTGGGATACATAGCTAGAGATTTCAGCTTTGGTTGATTTAATATTTAATTAATTTAATAGAATTTGTTTATTCTTTTAATATAATAAGGTTTCTACTAGGACTTTTTTCTTAAGGTACCTGAATTCAATTTGATTTGGTTAGTAAACTTTAGCAATTTAGGCTTTAAAACACCTTTCCATTTTTGGTTGTGAATTATACTGGAAGCAGGTCATACACAGTGCATAGCACACTGCTAAAAGTAAATTGGATTTTAAAGTAGTATCATTTTGAAAATTACATTTGAATTACCATATCTCTAAACTAAATTTACAGGAAAATAAAATTGAAATGTAGACAATGCTATATATAAGGGCAGGAAAAATATTACTTTATAATGCAGTCTTTTCACATACCTTTACTATGGTATTTTTTAAAAATGCACATATGTTTGTGCATCAGATCATTCATAGTACCCACATGGGTGAACTCGCAAGTCCTTAATATATTTAAACTTATTTTTTAAAAGATTAAAAAAATCAATATCTGGGAATTCTACTATAATTCTCCACTGGTGAGTGTCTGGTTGTAGCATTATTTTTGTCACCTATTTACTTGCAAAATCTGTAGAATCAGCACCTCTAATTCATCCCAGTAGGTTTCCAATCTGTGCAATAGCAGCATGAGTAGAATTTGTTGCAGATTCAGTTTTGGTGTCACAATGATTTATTTTCCTTTTTTAACATAAAAGTTACATTTTAATGTGAGCAAAACCTTTAAGATGAGAAGAAAATAAGCTTTCTTTCTCTGATGGCCAATGTCTATATATGTTCCAGACAACTGGACATCTAGAGCTAGCAAATATCAAAATGACTTTGAGCCATATCAAATTCACATAGCCTTTATCTGGAAAATGAATAATAATACTTTGTCAAAGTCAGCTATGAGGAAGTACTTATATATTTAATCAATCCTATATTCCTGTAAATTATAGTTAATTGGTATAGTACATACTAAAAAGTGTGGTTAATGCATTAAACCAAGCATGTTTTTATATACATATATTTTGTGTAAGATTTTAAAACATATAATATAGACCTTTCAACATTTTAGCATGAATTCTCTATTTAAGATTCCATTCAAATATTAGCAGAGGCATGCTTCAAAATATTTTAGTCAAAAAGTATATTGCTGTGTTATACAGTCCCATGCCTTATGCAATGTGGTGCATGATAGACTGTGGTTAACAGAACAAATATGAGAACGTTCTCTCATGAATTATAACAAATATATAATACTAATACAGGGTGTTAACAACAGGGTGGGTTGGGGGGAAATTCACCAAATATGAGATGTGGGCTATAGTTAGTAGTAATATTTCGCCTATGCTCTCTCACCATTTGTAACAAATGTTGCACAACAGTGCAAGATGTTGGTGGTAGGGTGATATGTGAGAGCCTGGTATATTATGCATGTTTACTTTCTAAGTTCACAACTTCTATTAAACACTAATTCTTTATGTATGTTCAAGTATGAATGATTAACTTCAATAAAAAATTTTAAAATGAAAAAAGTATATTGCTATAGCATACTTGGTACTGCTCAGATATTATAGGACTAAAATTGTTTGAGAAGGCAATATTTACACTTAAACTGAAAATAAAAAAATACACACACACACACAGGAGCACAGAGGGACTTTCAGTTTCAGCTCTAAACAAAATCTCATAAATGGTCACTCTCTTCCTTACATCAAGAAAAACTGGGACAAACTGAAAAGCAACATTTCTCAGAGAATTGAGAAATGAACTTAGGGAACTGAGGTTGCTGGATAAACTACCACCCCAAAGTCTGGAGAGACAGGTGAATCCAATCAGTCACCGCTGCACTCTCATTACCTGGAGCAAAAGCTTTTGGAGCCATAACCTGGGAGAAACACTTAAATGATGATTTTGACTTACTGCTGGAGACTGAATATGGACTAGCATGAGATTGAGAAACTCCTAGGGGCCTCAGTATTAAGGGAACCTCACATTTTCATGGACTTTCCCTCCAGAAATCCCATCAGGTTCTCATGGAGAGTATTCAAGTAAGGGCCTCTATAGCTCCAGCAGAAGAGAAAGAGTAATGTTGTGAAACACATCCAAAGAGTTCTCCATAAAAAGAAGCCAGCGCACAATTTTGAAACCTTATACCAGCTGGTGGAAAGAAATTCCTCCCAAATGCAGCCCTCTCCAGATTTACTTTTTCATCTAAGGGGCAAAAAGTAATCAACAGGTCTTGGGATTTCAAGGAAATAGACTGGGAACACTGCAGCCAGGGAAGTGAGAGGGGGAAGTAAAAAGGTAAAAAAGAAAAAGTTACTGAAGAAAGGACAGAAACACTTGTGAAGGACATAGCCCTGTGACACAAGCCTCCTGAAAGATTTTAACTTAATTAGAAGTTTATAGAATGCTCCTGCTCCTCCACACTGAGGCTGCTCCAGTTTAATAATAGTATATGTAGCTGAAAGAGCTGCAAGATGCAGACTCTGAGTAGCAGTACATGGAAAATGAGTTACATCAAGAATGGAAACCAAAACAGAACACCAGGTGAATTTGAAGCCTCTGGCTTCTACAGCTATAACAAACATGAAACACATCCCAACCTCTACCAGATTAACAAATATCCTCAGAATAAATTTGTATTTACTTTGGTTCCAATTATCCAATATAATCTGCCTGGTTTACAACAAAAAATTACAAGGCATGCCAAAAAGCAGGAAAATTCATGGTTTGAAGAGACAAAACAGGGCCGGCTCGATAGTCCAGTGGATAGGGCGCCGGCATACCACATGGGAGGCCCCGGGTTCGATTCCCGGGGACCTCTCCTAGCGGGCAGACCGACCTTGAGAATGGCAAGCCGCCATGGGCGGGCCGGAGCCGCCGTGGGCAGGGCAAGAAGCTGCCACGGACATGGCAAGAGCCGCCACGGGCAGGGCAGGTCGCCCGCGGATGGAGCGCAGCCAGCCACCCGTGAACTGAAAGCCGGCCGTGAATGGACGCAGAGACCGCCCACAAGGGGGGAAAGCCGCGCCTGCGCAGTGACCACTCTCAGCGCGTCGCCGCAGCGGGGGGAAGGGGAGATATGTAATAAAATAAATAAATCTTTAAAAAAAAAAAAGAGAGACAAAACAGTCTTCAGAATCAGAATCAGATATAATGCAGATGTTGGAATCATTAAGCAAAAGATTTAAAGTAACAATGGCTAATGTGGTAAAGGCTCTAATTTAAAAGTAGAAAACATTCAAGACCAGGTGGATAATGTAGGAGATGGAAACTGTAAGAAAGTATCAAAAGTAAATTTTAGAAATAAAAACCACAATAAAAGAAATGAAGAATGTCTTTGATGGGCTCATCACTAGACTCTACACAGCAATGGGAAGAAAGAGTGAGCCTGAAGATAGGACAATAAAAACTTCCCAAACTAAAATGCAAAGAGAAAAAAAGAATGAGAAATAAGGACTTAGGCAAGGCCCATCAGACATTTTGAACAGTTGCAATACACCTGCAACTGGAATAATAGAAGGAGAAAAAAGAAGGAATTGAGCTTAGGAAATATTTGAAGGAATAATGGCTAAGGATCTACTAAAATTAATGACAGACACCAAAGCACAGATCAGGGAATATCAGCGAACAGGACACAGGAAAAACACATCCCACATCTAGATACATCATATTCAAAGAGCAGAACACCAAACACAAAGGTAAAATGCAGAAAAAGATGAACAAGGAAGAAGCATAAGAATTATAGCAGAATTCTCATCAGAAACCTTGCAAGCAAGAAAGAGTTGGGTAACATAATTCAAGTGTTGAAAGAAAAAAAGCCAACCAAGAATTTTATTTATGGTGAAATTAACTTTCAAAACTTAAGGAGAAATAAAGACTTTTTCACACAAAGAGGAAACTCGGGGAATTCGTTGCCAGCAGACTTCTACTGCATTAAGTATTAAAAGAATGTCTTCTGGCAGAAAAAAAAAATGATATCAGTCAGATACTTGCATCTACATAAAGTAAAGAAGAGCATGAGAGGAGAAATAAATGAAGGTAAAATAAAATCTTTGATTCTTCTAATTCTTAATTTGTCTAAAAGAAAATATTCTGTTTAAAGCAATAACAGTAACAATGTATTAGGTGATTTTAGCATATGGTTATGTGAAATGAATGACAACAATATATCAAGTGACAAGAGGGAGGAATAAGAAATACTATTATAAGCTATCTGCACTCGAAGTGGCATAGTGATTTTTGAAGGTAGATTTGGATTAGTTAAAAATATATATTGTAAAATTTAAGAAAAGCACTGAAAGAAGCTTAAAAAAGTACAATTAATATACTAAAAGAGAAGATAAAATGGAATCTTATAAAGTACTCTATTAAAACCAGAAAAGGCAAAAAAGAGAGTGAAGAAGAAACAAAGAGTAAGAGAAACGAATAGAAAAGTTACAAAGGTAATAGATAATAATCCAATCACAAAAATAATCACTTTAAATGTGACTGACCTACAAACACCAATTAAAAAAAACCAGATTGTCAGAATAGATTTAAAAGAAAAGATAGAAAATGAATAAGATTTCCAATTTAAATATAAAAACTCAAGTAGGTTAAAAGTCAAGCAATGGAGACAATATGGTAACAGAAACCAGGATAAAGCTCAGATACTTATATTAATTTAAGCTAAAGCAGATTCAGAAGATAAATCTGAATAAAGAGTGGCATTACATAATGATACATGATTATCGAAGAAGACATAACAATCCTAAATGAATTTGCACCTAACAGCAGGGCATCAAATTACATGAGGCAAAAGCTGATAGAACTGAAAGAAGAAATAGACAAATCTTCTTTTATAGATGGAACTCTCAAAACCCCTCCATTGGTAATTGATAGATAAATAAAACAGGAAATCAGTATGGATACATATAATGTGAACAATAATAAACTTGATGTAATTGATATTTACAAAATTTTCATCCAACAGCAAAATGCTCACATGTAATATTCACCAAAAGAGACTACATTTCAGGGCATAAAATAGATCTTAATTTTAAAGGAATAGAAATTATACAAAGTATGTTCTTAGACCACAATGGAATTGAATTAGAAATCAATAACAGAAAGATAGCTGGAAAATCCCCAATATTTGGAAAATAAATTATGCACTTCTAAATAACCCATGGAGTAAAAAGGTCCCAAGAGAAATTTTAAAATAGTTAAGTAAATTGAAAATAAAATTACAACTTACCAAAATTTTTCAGTTGCACCTAAAGCATTTCTTATTTCTTAAAGGGAAACATATAGCATCAAATGCATATATTAGAAAAGAAGACTCTTCTAAAATCAATAACCTAAAGTTCCAACTTAGGAAACTAGAGAAAGAATAAAAATCACCAAAACAAAAAGCTGGTTCTTTGACAGGATGAATAATATTGATAAACTCCTAGCTATCCCAGCAGAGAAAAAAAGAGAGAAGAAACAAATTGTCACATCAGAAATGAAAGATAGATCATAACTTCTAATCCTATCGACACTAAGATGATAATCAATGAATACCTTGAACAACTATAAGCCTACAAATTTAATAATTTAGATTAAATGGGCCAATTTGTTGAAATACACACACTATTAAAACTCCAATAAGGAGAAATAAATGACAGGAATAGCCTGTTATATATTAAAGAATTACCTTGATAACTAAAAACCTCTCAAAAATGAAAATAACCATGGTTTCACTCATGAAGTCTACCAAATATTTAAGAAAGAAATGACATGAAATTTTCACAATGTTTTCTAGGAAATAAAAGCAGAAGAAAGACTTTGCAACTCATTTTATAGGGCCAGAATTACTCTGATACTAATACCAGATGAAGATATTACAAAAAAAGGCTTAGTACAGGCCAATATTGCTCATGAATATAGATGCAATATATAAAAAGGATTATACATCATAATCAAGTGCAATTTATTCAAGGAATGCAAGGCATGACCAGCAGTCAGAAATCAATCAATGCAATTCATTATACCGACAGAGTAAGAAAAACTATATGATCATGTCAATAGATGCAGGAAAAGAATTTAAGAAAATTCATCAGCCATTTAAGATACAAAAAAAAAACCCTCTTAAAACAAATCAGGAATGAAGAGAACTTCCATAACCTAACAAAAAGAATAAAGGAAAACCCACAGATAACATCATATTAATGTTGAAGGGCTTAGCACTTTCTCCCTGTAAGAGGGAACAATGCAAGGATGCCTTCCTTCATCACTCCTATTCAACATCATTCTGGGAGTCTTAGCTAAAGCAATAAGACAAGAAAAAGAATTATACAGTCTAGACATTGGAAAGAAGAATTACAACTGACCTTGTTTGCAAATGACATGATTGCCTACTTAGAGTATCCCAAAATATCTCAAAAAAAAAAAACCCTACTAGAACAAATAAGCAAGCAAGCAAGTTTTCAGTATACAAGGCCAATATACTAAAGTCAAATGTGTTTTTATATACCAGCAATGAATAATTGGGATCTGACATTAAAAACCATCTCATTTAACAAGATGTTTATAGGATCTATATGCAGAAAAGCATATAATGCTGATAGCAGAAATAAAAGATAATCTCAGTAAATAAATGTAGAGATATAGAGTACTCATGAATTGGAAGACTCAATATTGTTAAGATGTCAGTCCTTTTCAATTTCACCTATAGATTCAGTGTGCTCCCAATCAAAATCCCAGCATAGTATTTTGTAGATAATGACAAAGTGATTCTAATATTTAAATAAAAGGTCACAGGGCTTAGCATAGCCAACAAAATACTGAAGCTAAACATATTCTTACCATATGATCCATCAACTTCACTACTAGACATCTATGCAAATGATTTGAAAATTTATGTCCACACAAAAACATGCACATAAATGTTTATAGCAGCTTTATTCATAATGATCAAATGTTGGAAGCAACCAAGCTGTCCTTTAATAGGGGAATGGAAAAACATACTATGGTACATCCATGCAATGGAATACTTCAAGGAACAAAAAGAATGAGCTATAAATCCATGCAAAAACATGATGAAGCTTACATGTATATTGCTAAGTGAAAGAAGCCAGTCTGAAAAGACTATATACTATATGAGTCAACTTATATGACATTTTGGAAAAGGAAAAACTATAGACATAGCAAACAGATCAGTGGTTGCCTGGGGTTTGAGAAGGGTAGAGGGTTGAAGAGGTGAGGGACAGGAGAATTTTTAGGGTGATGAAACTGTTCTGTATGATACCATAATGATGAATATGTAACATTATTATTTGTCAAAACTCATAGAACTTTATAGCCCAAAGAGTGAACCTTAATGTATGTAAATTTATGAAAATCATTTAGGTAGTTGGGAAGCCCAGGATGGAATGCAGATGGAGACAAAAAAACATCTAAATGAATTACAAATGTACGAAATCGCCTAACTGAAGGGAGTTGGGAACAAAGTGTGGTCACCAGAAATTTTGGAAATGAGTGGAGACTGTTAGGCTAAAGGAAACAAGACCAGTATATTAACAGTATCTAGTGGTTGGTAAAGCTGTAACCCATGGAGGAGTAGGCTATCAATTCTGGAACCCATATACATATACACTGGAATTGAGCATTTCAGGAAATGGATGATGAATATTAGAAGAGAGAGTTTTCTTTCTTAGAGTGGAAAGTTAGAGACATCAAAGGAAGACAATCTAGGAAGACTAGAATGATCCATATTGTATTAAATTAGACTTGGGAACTTCAATATGAACTCATGTTTAGACAATATAGATACAGATAGATCCACAGAAATATTCATAAATATGTGTGTATACCTGTGTTAGTCTACACACATATATTTATTTCCTTGATCTATAAGCAGTGGCACCCTAATAGCAATGAGTTCATGGAGGTGGAACATAATGTCCCAGTCATTAATCATGGACTATGGGGGCCCGGCTAGATAGCTCAGTGGATAAAGAGCGCGCTGGGGTACCACATGGGAGGCCCCAGGTTCAGTTCCTGAGGACCTCTCCGAGTGGGCAGACGGCCTTGAGAAAGGCAAGCCACTGTTGGCGGGGCAGAGCCGCTTTGGGCAAGGCAAAAAGCTGCCACGGGGAGGGCGGAGCCCCCACGGGCATGGCAAAGTCACCCATGAAAAGCGGAGCGGCTGCCTGCAAACTGCGGAAGCCGGCAGCCCGCAAAAACATGGAGGACTGCTGCCCGCAAAACATGGAGCGGAGCCACCCGTGAAAATGGAATGGAGCCACCCTCGAACGGAACGAGCCGCCGCCGCGGGGGGCCGACTCGGCGCGTCACCGCAAAGACGGGGGGAGACAAGAAGCAGACATAGAAAAACACAGAAGAATGGACACACAGCAAGAGCAAGCAGAAGGGGGGATATGTAATAAATAAAAAATAAATCTTTAAAAAAAAATCATGGATTTTGTATATTGACTTCCAAAGAGTATAGTGTGGAAAGAGGAAAAAGTTACTTTAAAGTGGAAAAACCTAACAACACTATCTCAGCCAGTTGATCAAGGTTGATAATGATAGGTTGTGTTGATGGCAAGTATTCTTTATATGATGTGATGAAAGTAGCACTTTATCTCTGTGATCCTGTTGTCAAAGCCCAAAACCTGAGTTTAACCATGAGAAAAACATCAGACAAACCCCAATTGAAGGACACTTTACAACATTCTTGACCAGTACTCCTCAAAACTGTCAAGGTCATCAAAAACAAGAAAATTCTGAGTATCTGTCACAAACTAGTGGGGCCTGTGATGACTACATGTAATGTGGTCTCTTGGATGGTATCCTGAAACAAACAGAAACAAGGCACTAGGTTAAAACCACGGAAATCTGAATAACATATTGACTTCAGTTAATAATAAGGTATCATTATCATTTCATTAAATAATGATAGGAGAAACTGGGTATGTGGTATATGGGAAATCTCTGTACTATATTTGCAGATTTTCTGTAAATCTAAAACTTCCCTAAAATTTAAGAAGTTATTTTTTAAAAGTCATGGTTACTATTCCTCTGTTGATTCACAGGATGAGGTATTTCTTTGAGTTGGAATTGAGATGAAAACCTTGAAATGTAATTGGAAATTTCAGTGTAAACATAAATTTAAAACACAAGATATGTTGCATGAACATATGCACTCCAGTAGGATTGAAATGTTTAACAGATTTATACCATGAATATCAAACATAAGCCTTAATGGTTATGTGTAGCCAGAAATCTATTATTGGTCCCACTTCAAAGGACATTTTAAAATCTCATTCTATTAATAGAACACATGAAGAATGCAGTCACCAGATCAGAGGCACACGGATCCTTCAGAAGAACCACTGCCCATGAGATGCCCCTCCAATAAAAGAGACCAAGAACTCCAACCTTACAGAGCTATATCCATGTTTTAGTCAATACACATACAAAAATAACAAGCTTTGATAAGTAACGAGGACCCTGTATTATTCAAGGTTCTCCAGAAAAACAGAACCAATAGGATGAATCTAAATACAAAGAGATTTATTAGAAGGAATTGACTCATGACCATGGGGACTTGAAAGTCCAAATTCCTTAGCGCAAGCCACAAGCTGGAAACTCCAATGAAGGTAATACTGAAGTGAAGTACAAATTACTCAGGGAAGGCTGGCTGACTGAAGTTGAAGCAGAAATTCTTCTTTCTGAAATCTGAAATCTTCAGTTCTGACAATTAAGACCTGTAACTAATTTGATCAAGAGACTTCATCTAAAGAGAACCTTGGAATACATTTTACTAAATATTAACTTTTGGAAAGTCTCTGAACATAATTTTCTTCTCTAATCATGTTAAAGCCACTCTAAAATTTTCCAGTATTATAACAATTCTCAAATGGTGAAACTGAACAGAGTTTCATTCTTTGTTGTTTAAACTTTTATTAATTGCAGGCAGCCTGCTATCAGGACAGAAGGAATACATTTTGCCCATTAATTTCAACTTTTTCAATAGCATAAAATTGCTCCCAGGCATATCATTACATAGTGGTGTGCCTACTCATTTTCTCCTGTCACCAGGAGATAGCACTTGATCCCCTGTCAGCACTCTACCCTCCTTTCCACTCAACACATGATTAGATAGGCGATAGGTCAGAGAGATACAGCTGCATGAAATTATACAATACATGCATCTGTGCTGACTTTTGAGAGAATAGATTTTTGGAGCCCAATAAATCGAACCTGTGAAGCAATCTTATTCCATAATTATCATAATGTTCTGATACCACCTGTATACCAGAAAATAAAGGGCAAATACTTCCTGTCAATAATTAGATCTTCTTCAAGTTTATTTCTTAATTCTTTATGACTGTACCCATTTAAAGATAAGGTGTTTAGCCTCTGGGGAGAGTATCATTATGGATAATGCCAACTACTGAAAGGTACATATTAAATTATATAGAGATAAGCTTATTAAATTTTGATATGCAGGCCATTTCTATATTTATAATTTGAAAAAGTCCTCATATATTCTTTTTAACTTATAATGCAAAAATTGTCTCTAATTTCTAACATCTGAAGGATATAATTACAGGCTGTCATAAGAAATGTTATCAATGTTTGAAATGGATTAATTAGATACCATTTCTAGATGTTCATTTAAAATATTTTTATATACAGCTATTGAAATTGTGAACGATTATTCTTCACTTCTTTTGAGCATATTTTAAAAAGTATATTGGCATATGGTATCAGAATCATTAGAATTCATATAAAACTTTTCTATATCAAAACATTTTTCATTTTTGCTGTTTTCATTACAGATGTGAGTTAATAGTCAAATTATTAGTATAAAGCAAATAAAAATGTTTTAGATCACAAAACATTATTTTCTATATAACCTGATATATTAAACTCATAAAGTTTTATAGATATTCACTACATGCATTTTTATTCTTTTCAAAATATCTGCACATAAATTCATATGATATGAATAATATAAAAGGTTGAATTATTTTGAATTTGAGTCTACAAGACACTGATATATTGATTAGCTCAATAAAAGTAGGCAGTTTGACATAAGTATGTAAGTAGACTGAAAAAAAAACCATATTATCTGAAAAAATATTTAATTTGTCTGATAGATCAGTTGATCCACAAAAATGATGATCTTGTCCAAAATTAAACAGAGCTTGAAGTGGATACATTAGCACATAAAAGTATAAAATACCACAAGCAAGTAAAAAAGAAAAATAGATAAATTTGATTTTATCAAAATTAAAAACTTTTGTGTATCAAAGGAAATTATCAAGAAAGTAAAAAGACAATCTACAGAATGGGAGAAAATATTTGCAAACAATATTTCAGATAAGGGTTTAATATACATAATAATATATGAAGAATTTTTACAATGCAAAAACAAAAGGACAAACAACCCAATTAAAAACAGATGAGCAAAGGACTTAAATAGACATTTCTCCAGGGAAGATATACAAATGGCCAAAAAACACATGAAAAAATGCTCATCATCATTAGCCCTTGGGGAAAAATAAAAGAATAATGATATACCAAGCTTACACCCAAAGGATGGCTATTATTTTTAAAATGGAAAATAACCAGTGTTACGAGGATGTGGAGAAATTGGAAATCTAGTGCATTGTTGGTGGGAATGTAAAATGGTGCTACCACTGTGAAAGAACAATATGGTGGTTATGCAGAAAGGTAACTGAACGTTTGACCAATCACACTTCTAGGAATATACCCAAAGAGGATGAAAGCAGGGTCACAAATATGTACCTGTGCAGCAATGTTTATACAGCATTTTTCACAATAGCCAAAAACTGGGAAGCAGCCCATGTCTCCATCAACAAAAGAATGGATAAACAAAATGTGGTATTTACATACAACAGAATATGAGGCATGTTGCAACATAGAAAAACCTTGAAAATATTATGTTTAGTTAAATAAGCAAGATTCATAAGGACAAACATTGTCTGATGTCACTAAAATGACTAGAATTAGCAAATTTACAGAGTTAGAAAGCAGATTAAAGGTTACAAGACATGGGGAGATAGGGGAAGAATGGATAAAATTATAAAACACAATGATTTTTATATAAAGCTAAAACTAATCTAGAGAAAAATCTTCTTTCAACAACTGGTTACATCAATAATCTTGGGAAAAGAACTTTCAACAAAGGTATAGGCTTCCTGCTTTGGAGAAATAACATTGTCCTATTTGTTTTACTGAGTCCATCTATCTAATAATACAAGACAGTTTTTACTATAACAAATATTGTGCTGGGAAATTCATGGTAGTATTCATAGTCCACTTATTTCCTTCCACTACCCTGGAAGATATGTATTCTCTTTTTGTTCTTGTAGTAATTTCCATAGAAATTCTAGCATGCCTTCTAAACTTATCAATTTCTAAAATCAATCAAAGTTGCATGTTTACCATTTTTTTGAGTGCTTTAGCGCCTATCATCCCTTTCTGACTTAGAGGCTGTTATTTATATATATTTTAGTTCTTTCTTATGTTACACAGAAAAAAATATATCATTGCTTTTTGCTTATATTTGTTTAGCCTTATACTATTTTTAATACTTTTTTATTCACCATATTTTCATGCATGTCAGGTGTTCTAGTGGGATCACTTTTATTCTTGATTAATATCTTTTAAATTTTTATTTAGCAAGGTTTTCTTGGTAGTAAATTAACTCTTCTTGTTGTTTTGTTTGTCACTTATTTTTTCTTAGATGGCTTTAGTTCATTGCTACCTGCTTTCCGTTGACAGTGTTGAGAAGTCAGCTATTTGCTATTGTTACTCTTGGATGTGAACTTTTTTCTCTCCCATGCTTCTAAGATTCCTCTTTCCCTTTGGTGTCCTGCAGTTTCATTGTACATCTAGGAGATGATTTCTTTCACTTTTTCTGTCTTGGGATTCAATAGGTCTTCCTGAATGTATTCAATTTTTACTTCATTGGGAAACAATTCTCCATAGGTTTCTCTCACATTTATGCATATTTTGTAAAAAGACAATGGCAGCTTTTTAAAGATTATCTTTTTAGCATATTTTTATTAGAGAAATTGTGGGTTTGCAGAACAATCATGCATAAAATATAGTATTCCCATATACCACCCTATTATTAAGCCTTGCATTGGTATAGAACATTTGTTACAATTGATGATAGTTTTATAGTTGAACTATTAACTTAGTGTTCACTGTTTGTGTAGTTCCACAGATTTTTTTAGTTTAATGTTATTCAGTTGCCATATACACAATCTAACATCTGCCATTTTAATCGCATTCCGATATATACATATATATTTCAGTGCTGCTAATTGCATTCGCAATGTTGTACAACCATCACCAGCATCCATTACCAAAATATTTCCATCATCCCATATAGAAATCCTGTATATTTTAAGATTTTACTTCCCATTCTCTATCTCCACCCAGTCCTCTGGTAACCTGTTGTAGTAGTTTGATATTGTTTATGATTACTAAAAATAGATATTGGATTATGTTTGTGAACTGGTCTGTTCCTCTGGGCATATTAGATTATATTGGATTCAGAGGTTTCACTTTTACTTGATTAAATAATGATTAAGGCTTTGACCAGGCCACATCAGTAGGACATTGAGTCCCTGCCCCCTTGGTGGGTTTCACAGAAAAACCACATGGCAGAGGAAGGAGGAAGGAGATTTGATCCTGGAGCTCAGGAAGTAAACACACAGAAAAGCAGAGGAAAGAGGGAAAGCTCCATTAGACATGGCAGAGGCCCTGGGAAGAGAGATGAGTTGTTTGCCTGATAGTCTACAGCTGGACTTGTGGAAAGAGCAGAGCAGCTGAGCCCGGAGAGAAATGAACCCTGGGAAGAGAGGAACCTAGGAAGTCTGAACCCTTGCAGACTTTGGCAGCCATCTTGCTCCATCACCGGGCAACAGACTTTGGTGAGGGTAGTAACTTATGCTTTATGGCCTAGTAATTGTAACCTTCTAGCCCAAATACATACCCTTTATAAAAGCCAACAAATTTCTGGTATTTTGCATCAGCACCCCTTTGGCTGACTAATACACTTGTGTTCTAGATTCTGACTCTGTGAGTTTGATTATTCTAATTATTTCAAATCAGTGAGATCATACAGTATTTGTCCTTTTGTGTCTGGCTTATTTCACTCAGCATAATGCCCTCAAGGTTCCTCCATGCTATTGCATGTATCAGATCTTTATTCCTTTTTAAAGCTGAATAATATTCCATTGTATGTTCATAACACATTTTATTTATCCATTCATCACTTTATGGACACTTGTGTTGCTTCCATCTTTTGGCAATTATGAATAATGCTGCTATGAACATTGCTGTGAAAATATCTAAGTCCCTTCTTTCAATTCTTTTTGGGTATATACCTCATACTGGGATGGCTGGGTCATATGTTAGATCTATAGTTAGCTTTCTGATGAATTGCCAAACTGTCTTCCACAGCAGCTGCACCATTTTACATTCACATCAGTAAGGAATGAGTATACCTACTTTTCTGTATCTTCTCTAACACTAATTATTTTCCATTTTGTTATTATCTGCCATTCTAAAGAGTGAAATGATATCTCATTGTGATTTTAGTTTGCATTTCCCTGATGGCTAATAATGTTGAGTATCTTTTCATGTGCTTTCTAGTTAATTTTATATCTTCCTTGAAGAGATGTCTGTTCAAATCTTTTGCCAATTTTTAAAATTAAGTGGTTTGTCTTTTTGATGGTAAGTTGAAGGAATTTTTAATATATTCTGAATATTAAACATTTTTTTGGATATATGGCTTCCAAATATTTTCTCCCATTGCTTAGGTTGTCTTTTAACTTTCATGATAAAGTCCTTTGGAGTGCCAAAGTTTTAAATTTTAATGAGGTACTATTTATCTACTTTTTTTTTTCTTTTGGTTCCTTGTACTTTGGGTGTAATGTCTAAGAAACAACTGACTAACCCAGAATCCTGAAGATGCTTTCTTAAGTTTCCTTCCAAGAGTTTGATATTTATGACTCTCACATTTGAGTCTTTGATCCATTATGATTTGATTTTTGTATAAGATCTGAGGTAGGGGTCCAACTTAATACCCAGTAGTCCTGTGTCTTCTGTCTACTTCTATTAAACTGTGGCAGGCTAATTTATTAGCTTGAAATAGGCAGTTAATATCTCAAACCCTTCACAGTTCTTGACAGACTTTTGTTTGTTTTGCAGAATTCTTAGCCATTATTTCATTCCTTTTGTCACATCTCTTTCTTCTTTCCTTCTGGTACATCAATTAAATATTCTTAGCACTTTTTACTCTATCCTTCTTCCTTGACATTTTTGCATATATTTCATCTTTTTTCCCTTGGCATATTGCAGTTAATGTCTTTAGCTATGTCTTCCAGTTCATTAAAACTCTAATCTAATGGATATTCTTTAGTTTAGTTTTGGGATAACAGAACATTTTATTTTCCAGATGGATGCAAAAGAATCTTTTACATGCAGTGATTACTCTTTCTTATTAGGATAACAGGATTATGAGAAGAGTAAGGAAACTTTTGCTTTTCATTTTGCTTTATGCATTTCATTTTATATATTTCTGTATGACTTGAATTTTTACCATGTGGTAGACAGTCTAAGATGACTTCCCATAATTCCCGCATCTTTATACGTAAGCCTTTATATAATTTCCTCCCTCCCACTGTATGTAGTAGGACCTGTGTCATGCTTGGCAAAGGTAATGGGCTGGCTTTTCCATAATTATATTACACTATGTAATAACTGTTCATAGGCTCGCACTAGAGTCTCTCTTTCTCAACTTATTGGCTTGATAAAGTAAATGGGAGGTCAATGTGGCTTTGATTTGAGAATGGCCCCTAGACAACAGCCTACAAGAAGTTAGGGCCCTCAGTCATATACAACTGTAAGGAAATGCTTTTGTTTTCTGCAACAAGCTGAATGAGCTTGGAAGCAAATTTGGTACCAATTGAGAATCTAGTCCTGGTCAACACTTTGATTGCAACCTTGCAGAGGACCCAGATAAGGTATGACCAGACTCCTGATCCACAAAACTGTGAGATAATAAATGTTGGTTGTTTTAACCTGGTATCTTTATAATAATTTGTTATGCAGCATGGAAAACTAATACATGCCATATGAATATATCACTTTATAGTATAAAATACATTTTTTAAAGTTACATCCTCATTTTTTGATAGGATCATAACATTTTAAGATTTTTATTTCAATAAATGTTTTTCATGTCTGGAATTTGCATTTTATCCTTTTTGAAATATGCCTGGTCATTATACAATTTGTTATCCTTTGTTCATAATTTTAATCCCTCCTTTCATTTCTTTAAACGTGCTTTTTTAAAATACTCTGTTTGCTATATCTCATATCTCACATTCTTATGTGTCTGAATTTACTTTGTGTTGCTTTTGCTGGATCCTGCTCATGATACTTTGTTTTCTTATGAGTTTTCTGATTTCCTATGAGTGAGCTTACATTTTCTGGAACGTTAAGTATGTAAATTATTTGAAGTCTGTGTAGAAGTGGGTTTCTTCACAGAGGCTCTACTTTTGCTTCTCCCAGGCAACTGGAGTCACTATAAATTCAATCACTTCAAATTAAATTCAAAGCTTGAAGGTTTTAAGACAATTCAGGTAGTGAAATTTCATGTTAAGGCTGGTTCATGGTTATCATTCTATTTCAAAAATTTTTACCAAGTTTTTAAGCTAGTCTTTCTACCAAATTTTTGAAGAAATTTTCAAAAATGTTTCCTCTGCCTCATCATACATGTATTCCCCAATTTATTGCAGTCAGTCTCTTTCTTTCCCAAAATTCTTCTGAAACTACACTCTGTAGGGATACCAATGAGTTTCATATTTGAAGTCACTGGCTTCTTTTTCATGTCAGTATTTTACTGCATTTAACACTGCATGCCACTTTTTCTCTTGCCTTCTGTTCAATACTCTTTCTTGTTCCTCCTGTTAACCATCCCCTTATATCTACCCAGCATCCTTCCCTTTTCCTCACTCGTTTCCTGACTGAGAAATTCTTGCAATCTCTGTTCTTAAGCTCTCCTTAATTTTTCATGTTTACTCTGAAAGTCCACCTGCATTTCTTTGCTTTAAATATTAACACAATTTGATGATACCTAAATCTGTTTACTCCAGTCCTGACATGTCCTCTAAGCTTCAGATCTATATCCATAAAAGCTCTGTGGATTTTAGCTATACTTAGATTTTTACCTTGCACTTAAAGTGATTCAACATAAATTCACTATCTGCTTCTCAAAGTCTGTCTCTTCTCCAATAACATATAATAATAAATCAATAATATTCAATAATAATATGTTCAACAATAATATTAAGTACTACAGATAATTGATACTTATGCATATACATATGATATGGCAGTATATCTCTCAGTGCTTTACATACATTAAGGTACTTAATCCTAAAAAGAATCCCACAATGTAATGATTTATTATCATTATTTCATCTTTACAAATGAGAAAACTGAGACCCAGAGAAGTTAATTATTTACCTAAACTTACACAGCCAATTACTGTTTGATCTAGCACTCCTTTTATTTTTTATATTCCCATAAACTGCTAGTTAATATTATAGGTCATCACTCTATTCTTCCTAGACACATATATACATACATGAATTCTATATCTAAATTCTCCCAGTAGCAAACCTGTCATATAGCATGTTGATCAATAGAAATAAATTAAATTTTATTACAACTCCTACATCCTTAATTCTTACTGCTAGACTAATTAATGTGTTAGAGGTAATTAAATCAACATAAATATCGTAGCTAGATTTTATGAAAAAGATCAGAAAATGCTATGCCCATTAATAACTTCTGTAGCTATTCAAGCAAATATAATGGAATAAGGATAATTAAATCTTGTGCTTAGGAGAACAAGTGGGTTTGCTCAAGGAACAGTAAAGAAAACATGCCTTTATTCTCTGCCCTAGGGAGGATTGTTGAAAAACTGGCTAGGTATATTAATGGGGCAGTAGAAAGGGCACCATCTGCTCTTCTCTGAAATATAAGAGCTTTTTTGGCTGAGGAAGAATTAACTAATTCATATCTGATATTGAATTATAATAACATGTTTACAACATAGTTGAAAGTCTCTGTTTTATTAGTTTTTAAATTTCTTCTTAGTTTTAGTTTACTAACAGCCATACAAAATTTTTTTAAAGCATTATACCTCACAAATGCACCAGAGATGGCATTTTTGAAGTGCCTAGCAGGAACTGTTTTTAATGATTTTTTTTTCAATATTGATTTAAATATTGTTGCATACTCAGAGAAAAAGCTTCCCTTTCTTTCCGTGATTCCCACAGCAGGCTGAATCTGAATTATCAATGGACTTTCGCATGCAGCAGAGAGAAACATGTAGGTGTGGGTCTGAAATACCAAACAAGTTACTGAGTAAAAATCCTTAATTATAATTCATAGAAAGGGGTATTATTTTTAATCCTTGAAGAATAAAGATGTTCTAATATTTGCAGCAATAACCTGAGTGGACTGTACAGATGATTCAAAGTTAATGCCTGAAAAAGGATGATAATTTCTAATTTAAAAAATATTCCTGCTTACAAATTTACCAATCTGCCTACCTTAGTGGTCTCATATACTAATAACTGAGTTTTAATAGGCTGAGGAACTCTAATTACAGTTCTCAATTTCAGGTTGCGACTGTATTTTTTAATTTTAATACTTCCCTAAATTTTAATTTTATTCCTATCTGTCCTCACCTTTCTCCATGCCCTGGGCCTCTGTGCTATGCCAATTTGCATATTTGAATTAATACACCAAATAATGTTTGAAAGTCTAATCTTATTAAATGCCTTTAAATCCAACACTTCCCCTGACTGGTTAGGCCTTATTAATTAACCCATATGTTATCAAAACCTCATGCTGGCTGCCTTCTTAGTTGTCTCTTGGGGCCAAATGGGCTAACTCATTCTCTAGATTAACAGGGTACTATGGCAGTGAAATTTATGTGACTTTAGACCTCTAAAACAGCTTATTTTCTTAGTAATACCAGGCACCATTCATGATAGAAGTTACTGGTTGACTAATTACTGACAGCTGACAGTTTTTGACCTGAGTATTTAAAATTTCATTTTCCCACCCTTTGTCACAAACAAGTTATTGAGAAGCATGAAATGAGTTTTATGTACCATATGCAATAATTGTACTAATGGTGACAAAAATACTACATTGGGTAGTAATGGCCTAAGGTCAAGAGTATATGTACTATAAACTACATTGAATATATGGTAAAAAGTGCTTGTGTCTCTGGTTTGTCCCTTCATTTCTAGGTAGGAAATAAAATTAGTGAAGAACTGAAGCAACAGACTACTGTTTACATGATGCACATCTAGAAGATACTAGCTATCCTTCTCTACATTAAATAGGGGGAGCTCCAAACCAGAGATAGTCTCCATTGGTACCTCAGACTGAGAAATAGCAATTGGGCCAAAGGCTACAGTTACTACAAAGCTTAATATTTCTTACTCTAGAGGAAAAGAGTATAGATAGGCTCTTCACGGTAAAACAGCTAAGAAAAATATGGCCATCTCCTGAAGGGACTAGCCTTTATGGATTGCTGGGTCTATTTCCAAATAAGCCTATTTATGGAGTATTTGCCTTTATCCTCTGATGCAAGTTTTCTTATGCATGAATCTATAAGAGAGAACTGGAATGAGCCCAGTTGAAAACTTGATTTTAAAAGACAGGAATTCAGGGGCCGGCTGTAGCCCAGTGGATAGGGTGCCGGTTCACCACATGGGAGGCCCCAGGTTCGGTTCCTGGGGGCCTCTCCGAGCGGGCAGACTGCCTTGAGAGGGCAAGCCGCCGTGGGCAGGGCAGAGCTGCTATGGGCAGGGCAAAAAAAAAGCCACCACAGGCAGGGCAAAGCCGCCACGGGCAGGGCAAGTCGCCCACGAGCAGGGCAGAGCCGCCCACGGGGCAAGCTGCCTGCGCAGTGAGCTGACTCAGCACATCCCTGCAACTGGGGGAGACAAAGCAGACACAGAAGAACGCAAAAATGAACACAGCAAGAACAAGCAGAAAGCGGGGGATATGTAACAACAACAACAACAAAAAGACAGGAATTCAATATCAAGACTCCCTTTCACCAAGGTCTGAATAGGAATGGATGGCAGTGAGGATTCTAAAGTAAGGTCCCTCTCAAACTACTGATCATGGGTCTTAGAGAAATAGAACCCAGTGCAAGGTTCATGCGTTTGTCATATTTGGGCAGTAATATTAACCTACTAAAATCCATTTTGTTCCTTTCAAAAACAGATGTAACTATATATTTTCATCTACCTGTCAAAGTAAATAAAAACAGCTCTTATTTATATACTATTAGGGCTTATGATGCAGACTTACATATTCTCTCCCCATGAGTTTATTTTTTTTTTAATGTGTATGTGTTAAATCTAAGGAGCAGGCCCTTTTAAAATTTTTGATATGATGTATCTAAAAGAAATGCATTAATGTTGGCTAAATGGGCTTGTAATTTTAATAATTAAAATTGTGTGATTAATAAGACAGTATGGGTGTGGTTACAGTATTTTTCTACAAAACAATGGTTGAAT
The DNA here is from genome assembly GCA_004027955.1 of Chaetophractus vellerosus. Classification (NCBI taxonomy): domain Eukaryota; kingdom Metazoa; phylum Chordata; class Mammalia; order Cingulata; family Chlamyphoridae; genus Chaetophractus; species Chaetophractus vellerosus. The sequence goes on from PVKH010000464.1 coordinate 27,607, forward strand.
GGTTATTTCCAAAAAATTAAAAATAAAAAACCAAACTGATTATTGCCAAACTACTTTATCAGATTAGTAATTGAAAATTCTTAATAAATGTTTTCAAGATTAAATCAATTACCACATATATTTCACAATACCACTCTCACCCACCTCCAAGCCTTAGGTAATAAGGAACTATCTAAGACAACAAAGCCTGTGTGTTACTAGGGTGCATCTGTTCTGAGTTAGAGACCATCGGATTAAGCACCTTTTCTATTTTTTCTGCCTGTCTGACCTGGAGCAAATCATTTAAACTCACCAAATCTTGATTTTCTCACTTGTAAAATGGTGATAATATAGTATATAAATCACAGGGTTGTAGAGATTAAATTATTTATATAAACAATGACTTTAGCAGAGTACCTGGTTTAAAAAAATACACTCCTTCTCCTTATCTTTCTTCTTCCTTATTCTCTTCTTCCTGTTTTACACCTCTTCCCACCACACTCTTTTTCCTCTTCTCAGTCTTTCCCCTACTCCTGTTTCATACTCAAGAATCTGCATTCTTTCTTAGACATTGGTTGAATTAAATATGCGACGAGCACACAAAATTGAGCCATGGAAGCAAAATAGTGAAAACAATGCTCACCTGAGACTTAGACACACACATCTAGGGATTTAAATATAAGACCAAACAAGTCTTAAGATCTGTACAAGGAAATGTACAATATCATTGGAGCCAAATGTTAGAAAACAAGAGTTGTGGAATATCTTGGTGTTAATGGCTTTGCATTGCCTGGAAGTTCACTTATACATCCATCTTCTCAGAACAAAATGTGAATGAAATGTATAACTAAATAATTGCTTGGCTTTAATCTATTGGCTGCCTTATTCTATTTGCTTTACTTGATAAACAACTGGGAACACATTGGGAAAAATGCTGGACTATGTGTCCATTCCCAAAAGTTTAAACTATAGCCAGATGATTTCAACTCTTTTTCTTAATAGCTGGAATACAAATAAAACAAACAGGTATATTTTGCTGATATTCAGTTCCATAAAAGGCAGATTCGTTTGTGTATGTGGAAAAGATTCTATTGTGAAGTGTTTTCTGCTTCATAAAATGCAGATTTTATACTGCTGAGTACAACTGTGAAGAAAAGAGATAATTGAACAAATCAGGGGTTTATTTTCATGTATTATAAAAAGTCAGAAGGAAGGCAAATGCTGACATTTATATCAATTGGTCATGGTTGTCAGAGCCCAGGACTGAGATAATCTTAGCTTTTCCTTTAAAATGTGAAGATAGTATAGAAAGAAGATAAAACTCCAGTCCTCACATAAGTATTTGAAGCAGGAAGAAGAAGGAGTGGCAAAAGAAAAAAAAATGGACTTGTCCAGCTCACTCTACCACTTTTTTAGGGTCCTTTCCTGGAAACTCCACTCACTGACTTCTGCTTATATATGATTTGGCAGAACTCAGTCAGACGGCTTTCTCTGCATGCATGCTTGGGAAATGTAAATTTTTAAAGTTTCTTGGTGCTTGCAACAAAATTGGAGTTGGACTAGAAAGGTAAGACTAATTATTGTGTAGGCAGCAAGAAATCCCTTGAGCAGTTAACATCTTTGGCTCTACAACATCCATGCACAATAGACATATGCATGCACATCTTGTGATCAATAAAACATACTTCCACTTTTTCAAAGGAAAGAGCCACAAAATCTTATCTGATTGGCATGCAGGTCAAAATGCATGAACTCTGGGTGATGTTTAGTCCTTTCAATCAGGTCTGGATATGATTGAGGTTTGGTGACCTACAAACTAAATTACAAGTTACCTACTGCCAATATGTTCAACAATAATGCAGGAAAACAAGAAAAATAATATTAAACTGCCACTGAAAGTGGAGGATTATGGGAAATTCACAACACTTACTGATCTATAGTAATTATAAAATCCTGTCATAGAGAAGTATCAGGGATCCCCTGCCTTGTCAGTTCAGTGCAGATATTTTCTTGATTAGTCAATCTGGCAATCCCTTGTTCTATACTGAGAGTATCTCCCTTAAATGTTATTCTCAAAGGCAAAGTTTGAGATGCAGATTGGGAAGAATAGCCTTTAGGTTGAGGCTGAGCAGTGTTAGCAGTCTATCCCCTTTTGATGTCAGTACAGGGACCTGGAATGAATTCTGGGTTTTCAAATCACTGGCTCTTCGGCCTCATCAGAGAATATTGCAGCCAACTAACACTCCCACTGAAAGCAAATCTAAAACTGGTTAAAGACAACAAACTTCAGGATTTAAGAGACCAAGATCCAATAGAAAAGTGAAGGAAATTGAGATGTTGCCCATATTTCCTCCAGGGTATGTGAGAATTTTCTGTGGTTTGAATAGAGGACAAGTATATGGTCAGATGGGGTATGTGTGAGAGTTTCATTGGCTGTGGAGAAAAAGATTGGAGGTCAGGAATTCCAAAATGGAAGATATTTGAGGGGCCATAAACCTGGAGAAGAGGGAATCACAGATGTGATTCTGAAATTTTCCATTCAATTTCTCCTCAAAGCCTCAAATACAAAGTACAAAATGCTGAAAAATCAAGCAGAAAGGAGCTCCTTATCTGAACAGAGATTTTGATGGTCTCATGGAGCTGGGGTGAAATAAGTCAGAGTCCTTGGCTGGAAAGACAAAAGGTGCTTTTTAAAAACTCCAGAGTTCCAGTTGTGACATTGGAAGAGTTATGCCTTAGGAGTAAATATTATTCATAGAAGTAAGAATGCCTAACATCCACTTGCAATTGTACCAAGACAATCTGCACGCAATCCCTCTCTCTGCCAGAAGACAACTGTGATGGTTAGGAGTTATGTACCCCAGGAAAACATAGACTTGGTCCTTTTGTGGGTGTAAGCTCTTGTAAATGGGGCCTATTGATGATGTTACTTCAGTTAAGGTGTGGCACAGCTGAGTAGGAATGGGTCATAATCCTATTACCAAAGACCTTATAGGAAGGTCACACAGAGAGAGAGAGGGCCAGAAGAAGCAACCAGAAGCTGAAAGGCAACAGAACCTGGAAGAGAAAGGAGAAGCCAGGAGAGGCTTCCATGTGCATTTCCATGTGACAAAGGAGGCAAGGACCAAGGATCACTAGCAGGCAGCCCCAGAACACCAGTCTTCAGGAAAGAAGCATCACCTTGATGATGCTGTGAATTTGGACTTCTCCTATCCTCAAAACCATGAGCCATTGAATTCCAAATATGTAAGCCAACCCATTGTGTGGTATTTGCTTTAGCAAGAAGTAAACTAAAACAACCAAATCCTTTTTCAAGAAATGAAGACAGTAACATCATGCAGAGTCTCCAAAATTTTTCACATACAATGTCATATCACAAATACCAGACATGGCAATAAAGGGCAAGTTCAATAGGCTCTATGAATGTCACATAAATCTATTAGCCCATGTGTTGAATCTTTGTTTTCAGTTACTTAATTTTGCCATTACAGATTCATGTGAAGTTCATGGAGCCTCTTGAAACTACCTCTTGATGTTTCTATAAGTTTTATAGACTTTCTTACCCAATATACTACTTTAATCCCAATTTCATGTGTACTATTCCTTTTTCTACCATATCCACATACATCTCTTAATCTTTCTGCATTTTCCACCTTCTTTTCCCTCTATTCTCCAATCTTCTCTTTCAACAATACTCTCATGGGATGCAACTCTATGAACGAAGAACTATTATTATTCTCACTTAATATATGAGGAAGCTGAGAATCAGAGTTTAAGAAACCAGTAACCAGTCAAACATCACAGAACTGTGATTCAAACGGGATAGTCTGGCTCTAGATTCTGTGATCCTAATATTATTCTATACCTAACTCTCACAAAAGAAAACAATATGACTCTCAGTATATAAAACAATGACAGGAGGAAATATTTCAAAATATCTCCTTTGGTTGTATGTGGTGTTTTGTGTGTATGTGTGCAGTTATTAATGCTGTACTTTCATTTTTAATTTTTAAAAAAATTTTCAAAATTTTTATGCGCATTATTTTACTAGAAAACACTTATAGGAAAAAAGAAACTGAAAATCTGGAGTGATATAAAAGTATTCAATCTTACTAATGATCACTATCAATAACTAGTTTATAGTTATAACTACAATGGTTAATTTAGGAACAAACAAGTACCTCTACTATGGTTCATTCCATCCTACACAAATATTATTTTATAAAAATCCTACAATTTTGATTTAATGTGAATTGATTTTAGTATAATTTTATAAATATATACAATAGCCATCTACCCAGCATGAAATAGTTATTTTAAAGTTTATCAACTGTTCTAAGACACTGCATTGTCATAAATTTTCCTGGAGGTTGAAATTTTCTCATTGTACTTTAATGGCCTCAGTGAACAGTTCTAGTGCTTAACCAGTGTACTACCATCACACTGGTAGAATTGAATTAAATATCAGAGGGTGGAATACTTCCAAAAATGACATTTTAACAGGTTTTATCTATAACATTTTAAAATGAATCACTTAAATATATTACTGCAATAGTGCTAAGCATTTGATAATACTATGCTTGGTAACTTAAACCACAGCAAACTGAAAGTAAGGGAAAAAATGCACTTGGGAAAAAAAAAGCAAAATCTATCAACTTGCATAGTAGAAAAAGAAATATGTTTGAGCATGAAATCACACAATGGTATAACAGTGACTGGTGTCACAGGAGAGAAATCTTTGGAGATATAAAGATTCTGCAATAGATCACTTAAGCAGCCCCTATATCTGCAGCAGCTTTGCTTTTCTACATGGTCCTGCCATAACTCACTACACTGATGAGGCACATAACTTCTCCTCAAGCTACACTATGCAGAAACTAGTAAGTCATTCTGATCATGATAGCAAAAGAAAAGCTTTGGTCCATAGAACCTTTGATTTACAACCAGGCCACCACTGGTTTTCCAGATACGTTTTCCAAAAACAATGCAAATACTCATTCCATCAATCTACACATACATTGCATTTTTAAATTATCAAACCAATCAAACAGTTCAGAATAATAAACAATTAAACAAGTTAAAGGTGAAGTGCATAATAGGCATAATTTTTATTTAGTTAGTTTTAGTGTCTACTTCCGTTTTTCACAGGCTGAATTACAGAACCCAAGCTAGAGGGTCATAATATACTGAGATGGGCACTGAACACTGAACAAGAGCCTCTGCGTTTCTCTTGGCGATACAGTATTTGTTACTATTCCCTGGACATTTTGTTTTCAAATAATGTTTGGGTATAATTTTAGGACTCCTTTCTGAACATCACACAGAAATTTTGTATTATTAGAATGGTCAGAAAATTCTACAATGTAATAGACTTTTGGCATATTATTCCCAAGGGGAGCATGAACTTTGTCTAATAAATCTCTCTCTTACAGAGAAAACTAAGGTTACAGACACTCAGAGTAAAGCACACATGATTTCTTTTATTCACTAGTCATTCCACATATGTGGCTTTTAAGAATTTTATGCACATAAATAGCTTTTATTGTAGGGTTAGGGTGCAGGAGTCACTATCTTTATAGTTAGCAGTCATTTCTGTGTTGATTTATAGATACTTTTTTCATATTCTTCCTTGAGTTTATGCTGACATTTAGAAATTTTTATACAATGGGCATATGCTATTAGAAAATATGTTCAATGTTTGAAATATTACTTCAACAAAAATGTTTATTTTAATAGCAATAATTACAGCTTTTTACATTGAGATTTAGGAAACATAGATTTGCATGTAGCTGATTCCTACATATGGATGTAGTTTCCTTCTTCATGGAAAGCCAAATTGGCATGGAAAGTTGCTAGAATGATAATTTACCCAAATTAATGAGAAAAAATTTACAATATTCATAGCAGTTAATAGTAACTAGACAATGGCACCACAAAGGATTGATGCAGTTATACAGAAATGAAAGAACATGCAAAACTAGGAGTAACAGGATTTTAAAGAATAAATAGATCACAATTTCTAGATTTTCCTGGGCAAAAGACTTTAAATTACTCTTTGCTTTCTCCTTAGGACATAAAGTTCTATGCTGAAATAGACTGGATATCCAGAAAAATATTTTATACAGGTAAAATTGTCTGGTCATTAATTTTCCTTGAAGTTTCTGTGAGATGCTAAGGGAAAAGCAGCAGATGTCATCAATAAACTTTGCAGAGACAGTAATTGAATCACTTCCTCCTGCCCTAATGCATGAAACAAAGAGAGGGAAGGGCATAAACACAAGAAGCAAAACATAAATGTTCCTGCAGTTTTAATCCAAAGGTAAAAAACTTTATTTGGCTGGGCTTCAGATTTTGCGTTTATTTCTACAAGAGTCACTAAAATTAGGAAATGGCTACTGAATGAAAACAAATGAATTATTTTGGTTTCTCTTGGGACACAGAGATGTATATGTATTTGCCCCCTCATCAGCCAGCCCAAATTTGGGCATTATTATTATTAATGTCATATATTGATAATGACAAATAGTGAAAAGTTTTTATTATACTCCTTTTTTTTAAGCAGTGATTGTTTACTGAGGGCAACTTTGCATCTCCAGGACACATTTGGTGATGTCTAGATGATTTTTTTGTTTTAACAACTTGGGGGGTGCACCTGGCATCTATTGGGTAGAAGCCCAAGGTGCAATGCACAAGACATCCTCCCACAAAGAAGAATTGCCTGGCTCAAATTGTCACATATATTTTATGTAACTCTGTCAAATAAGTATGATTTTGTAGTATAGGGAAACCTTTGTCCTTAAGAGGAATTGGACCCTAGAAAGTCTAAAAGAGTGAGATTTTTTTGGCAGTAAAAAAGCCACAGTTACATGAACATAAATGTAGAATAAGTGAGGGTGAGGAAACTGTATTCCTTAGCGAAGCTTAGAGGAAGTTTAATCTCCTAAAGTTTCATAAAGTTGGTAACGAGGGAATTCTGCATCATAGGACTTGGGCTTTGGATTGTCAGATTTCAATTTATCACGTATCTCTATCATAAAATAAATATTCAGTGAAAAATTTTAAAATAATGGCAAAACATTGCCATTTGGTCTTCTGCAGGATTGAGGTATATCAGGCATTAGAAACATTGCTGTAGAATATTTTGCCAATATGTGAATTTGCAGTGGAAGAGTTTTTAAAAATGAAACACCACCTTCTTATAAGCCTACTTGGATTAATTACACAGGCATCAAGAAACACCATATGAGTCATTTAACTTTTAATTTATTATACATAATACTAAAGTGGAAATATTTAGTGCTATTCAAACTTCATTGATTAAGATAATTTTTCAATTATATACAAATGTGTTATTTTAAAACAATAAGAAGCTATGTTTGTAGTTAAGAACATTCATCACCATATAATAGTTTCTGCACACAATCTGAGCCAAGCAAGAACAAATAAATGCAAGAGTTTGCTTTTGGTAATTGGGGAATAAAAGGCAGCTGAAACATTAAAGGGATTCTCATATATATCCCCCCCTTTTTTTTCACTTTGTACTTATTTTACATTTGTGTTTTTGTCATTAGGTGACCTAGATATTTTCAGGAATAACTATTTATACTTGTCAAAAGTGAGGTTCTTTTATTGGAATGAACATATATTTTATTTATATGTAGAATATTACAGTGGCAAGTTTCCTAATTTATGTCTATTTTGCTTCTGATTTAATAAACCATTCTGAAAGTGTTTAATGTTTTGTGTTCACTTAGCTGTCAAACAGACCAGTGTTTCAGAATTAGTGATTTTGAAGAGAGGACATCTGAACTGTAAAAGACAGGAGAACAGAAAGGGAAGAGAATGGAAAAAATGGAACAGGGTCTCAGGGAATTGAATGACAATGTGAAACACACAAACATATGCATTATCAGTGTCCCAGGAGAAGAGAATGGAAAAGGGGTAGAAAGACTATCTGAGGAAATAATGGCCAAAAACACCCCAACCCTTATGAAAGATGTAAGTATCAATTTTCAGCAAGGACAATGCGCCTCAAACAGAATAAATCTGAAAAGATCTACCCTGAGACACCTACTATTAAGAATGACAAATATCAGATATAGAGGATTATGAAAGCAGCAAGAGAAAAGCAAAGCACCACGTAAAAGGGAACCTCATTAAGAATAAGTTCCAACTGCTCATCAGAAACCTTGGAGGTGAGAAGATAGTGGTATGATGTATTTAAGGTACTGAAAGAGAAATACTGACAGCCAAGAATTCTGTATCCATAAAAACTGAGGGTGAGTTCAAAGTCTTCACAGACAAACAAAAACTGATAGAATGTGTTACCAAATGACCAAAATTACAAGAGATTCTAAAAGGAGTGCTGCAGCCGGAAAGGAAAAAAAAACAACAAAAAAAAAGAGCAAGAAACTTGAAGAAGAGTGTAGAAATGAAGATTATTAACAAGGGTAAATAATAGGGTAAAAAGACCATAGTAAAATATGACAACTGAAAGCCAAAGGACAAAATGCATAAAGTAAGAAATGTCTTGACAGTAATAACATTGAATGGTTAATGACTTGAACTCCCCAATCAAAAGACATAGACTGATAGAATGGATTAAAAAATATGAGTCATCTATATGCTGTCTACAAGAGACTCACCTCAGATGTAAGGACACAAACAGGTCAAAAGTGAAAGGTTGGAAAAAGATATTCCATGCAAATAATAACAAAAAAGAGCTGGAGTAGTGATACTAATATTGGACAAAATAGATTTTAAATGCAAAACTGTTATAAGGAATGAAAGTCATTATATATTAATTAAAGGGGCAATTCACCAAGAAGAAATAACTATACTAAATATTTAAGCACCTAACCTGAGTGCCCCAAGGTACATGAGAAATACACTGGCAAAAATGAAGGGAGAAATAGATGTCTCTACAATAGTAGTTGGAGACTTCATTACACCACTCTCAGTATTGGATAGAACATCTGTACAGAGGATAAATAAAGAAACAGATATCTTGAATAATATGATAAGTGAGCTAGACCTAACAGACATCTATAGAGCATTACACCCCAAAACATATGATATACATTCTTTTCAAGCTCTCATGGATCCTTCTCCAGGATAGATCATATGTTGGATAACAAGACAAGACTTAATAAATTAAAGAAGAATGAAATTATACAAAAACACTTTAGTGATGGATGGAAAAAAGGGAAAATTCATAAATATATGGAGATTAAACAGTGCACTCTTAAATAATCAGTGGGTCAAAGAAGAAGGTGCAAGAAAATTCAGCAAATATCTTGAGGCAAATGAAAATGAGAACACAAAATATCCAAACCTATGGGACACTACAAAGGCAGTGCTGAAAGCATAATTTATAGCTCTCAATGCTTACATTAAAAAAGAAGCAAGAGCTAAAATTGAAGAACTAACTACAGACCTGGAAGATCTAATAAAAGATCAGCAAACTAATCCCAAACAAGCAGAAGGAAAGAAATAGTAAATATCAGAGCAGAAATAAATGAATTTGAACAAAAAAATAGAGAGAATCAACAAAACTAAAATTTGGTTCTTTGAGAAGACCAACAAAATAGACAAACCCTTAGTTAGACAGGCAAAGAAAAATAGAAGATGCAAATTAAAAATCAGAAATGAGAGGGGGATATTACCACTGACCCCACAGAGATAGAGAGATCATAAGAGGATACAGTGAACAACTGTATCTCAAAAAAAAAAAATGGACAACATAGACAAAACGGAGAAATTCCTAGAAACACATGAACCGCATACACTGACCCTGGAAGAAATAGAAGACCTCAACAAACTGATCAGAAGTGAAGAGATTGAAACAGTCATCAAAAACCTCCCAAAGATGAAAAGCCCAGGACCAGATGGCTTCAACCATGAATTCTACCAATCACTAAAAGACAATCTAATACCAACCTTGCTCAAGCTCTTCCAAAAAATTGAACAGGAAAGAACACTACCAAACTTATTCTATGAAGCCAATGTCATCCTAGTACCAAAACATGATAAAGATACTATGAAAAAAAGAAAATTACAGACTAATATCTCTAATGAATATAGATGCAAAAATCCTCAACAGAATACCTGCAAACAGAATCCAAAAGCACATTAAAAGAATTATACATCATGGTCAAGTGGGTTTTATCCTAGGTATGTGAAGGTTTTTCAAAACAGAAGATAAATTAGTGTAATAAACCATAATGATAATTTGTGGGGAAAAAAAACATGATCCTCTCGATTGATGCAGATAAGGCATTTGACAAAATACAGCACACTTTCTTGATAAAAAACACTCCAAATGATAGGAATAGCAGGAACCTTTCTCAATGTGGTGAATGAATACATGAAAAACCTAA
>PVKH010000465.1:0-13547 GCA_004027955.1 Chaetophractus vellerosus
TCTTTACCAAACTCTATTGCCATGTGTTGAACCAGGATGGCAGGCTACATCTGAGAGGGTTCTTCTTCCCTCTTAAGGCTCCATGAGTCAGCTTCTTCTGATCTCAGCTGTAGGCTGGCATAGGGCTCATGTCCTTTCCCAGGGTTTGTTTCTTTCTGGGCTCAGCTGCTCTGTTCTCTTCACTAGGTCTGGTAAATGGCTCATCTCTCTTCCCAGTGCCTCTGCCATGTCTATGGAGCTGTCTCTCTTCCTCTGTTAATCTTCTCTGTGTATCTACTTCTGTGTGTCTCCTTGATTGAGTCTGTTTATATAGCCCATGAAGGGGGCAGAAAGTCAAACTGAGTCACCCAAATGATGTGGTCGAATCAAAGCCGTAATCTTAATATAATTTAATCAATGGCATCCTAGCTGAATCTAATACAGTCAAAGGTTATCACACCCAGAGAGAGGATCAGACCAGTTTACAAACATAAACAAGTAAAATTTTTGGAATTCATAAATAATATCAAACTGCTACACTCCACCCTCTGAATTCCAAAAACAACATTACAATATTCAAAAATCCTTAAATTCTTTCAGTTAGCAATGCTGAGTACAAAATTACATCACAATCAGTTCAATGAAATACAGTTTGTCTTGAGGCAAAGTGCCATCTGCCTGTAGATCTCTGAAACTTACCAAACAATTTATCTGCTTCCAATATACAAAGGGAGAGACAAAGGACAAACATTTGCATTACATAAGGAGAATTTGGGAGATTAACATGAGTAATGGGTCCCCTACATTTCCATAAAACTGCAGGGCATACTCCATTAGATTTCAAAGTCTGAGAGTCATTCTTAAGAGGATGGTTTCTTCTCCTTTGTGGGGCCTCATGGGGGCTTCTCTTTCCACTGGCTTACCATTTTCTTGGTTCCACACTCATCAAGCATCTGGGTGGTAACCGAGCTCTAGACATCACCCTCCCCAGCCCTTGGAGAATGTGCTCCACTCTCTTCACCCTGAACAGCAGGCTAGATAATCCACCCTCTTCAATTGCTAGGGCAAGCTCACCCTTTCTGTACATATGAATAGCATTCCTCTTTTGGCTTACAGCAATGTCTTAATTCCAGAACTCAGGTTCCATGGTTTTTTTCTTAAAGCCATTTTCCCTTTCATATCTTCCCTCCATGTCCCTTTTAGTCCAGGCTGAAGTGGTCTTGTTCATATAACTGTCACAAAAAAGTTGTTGGTTTAGCATGCAGAAAGAAGGGGTCCAAACCATCAGACAGTAAGATTTCTACAAGTCTTTCTTGGATAGCTGCATTTTCAATCCTGGCTTACAAGTTCCAAGTTTAGTTAATTCCTCAAATGGGGTACTATCATCTGGGGGCTTGACTTGCAGAGGCTTGGAGTTTCTGGTACCAGTTTCAGTATTTTTTGTGTGTGTCCAACAATTCAGTTATCTGCTTATCTCTTTCACCTAACATTTTGCTAGAAGTTGCAAGGAGGAGCCATGCTGCATTTCCCACTTTTAGTTTGGAAATCTCCTTGGTTAAATGTACAAGCTTGTAGTTTTCAAATTTAACTTCAATACAACATCGAGTCAATCTTGCTCTGTGACTTTAAAACACAGATCACCTCTCCTCCAGTTTCCAATAATAGCTTCATCAATTACTTCTAAGTCCTCATCAAAAGTATCTTTAGTATCCATATTCCTACCAACAGTCTCTTCAATGCAATCTAGGCCTTTTCTATCAAGCATCTCATAATTCCTCCAAAAAATATCTTTTACCCATTTATAAAACTGTTCTAGCATTTTTGGCAATTGCAAAAGCACCACTCCACTTCTTGGTACCAAATTCTGTATTAGTTGGCCAAAAGGGTGCTGATACAAAGTACTAGAAATCTGCTGGCTTTTATGAAGTATATTTATTTGGGGTAAAACTTATAGTTACAAGGCTCTAAGGAGTTCAAATAAGGTTATTTGCCACATGTTGAAGCAAGATGGTAGGCAATATCTGTGAGAGGTTAGCCTTCCTCTTCCCTCTTTTTTTTTTTGAGATTTATTTATTTATTTATTTATTACTTTTATCCATTTTTAACTCTTCTCTCACAACTCCCCCCCTGATTTTTGCTGGTTTTGTGTCCATTCACTGGGCAATTCTCAGTGTCTGTTTTCTGCCCTCTCTTCTCATCCTTCTCCTCCTATCTTCACCAGGATTTGATCCTGGGAACCTCCAATGTGGGAGAGAGGCATCCTGCCACCTGCGCCACCTTAGTTACTGGTTTCTCAGTGCATCTTATCTTGGCTTTCCTTTGTGTCACTCCTCTTATGTCATCATCTTACTGCGTGGCTAGGCAGGGCCTGGCATGCCCACATGCGGGGACTGGCTGCGCACCCACTTGCAGGGCCTGGCAGCCCGTGTGCTTTCTATATTTTTCTTTATTTTACTGGGAGGTCCCAGGGATCAACCCCAGGCCCCTCCATATGGGAGATGGATATCCAACCACTTGAGCCACAGCTTCTTCCAATCTCAGCTATAGGCTGGCATAGGGGTCATCTTCCTTCCCAGGACCTCATTTCTTTCTGGGCCCAGCTTCTCTGTTCTCGTCACAAAGGCAGCTGTAAACTGTCAGGTGAATGGTTCATCTCTCTACCTAGGGCCTCTGCCATGTCTATGGAGCTCTCTCTCTTCTTCTGTGTATCTACTTTTGTGTGTCTCCTTGCTTGAGTGTCTGTTTATATAGCCTAAAAAGGGTGTAGGAACTCAAACTGAGCTGCCCTAATGACATGATCAAATCAAAGCCCTAATCTTAACATAATTTAATCAAAGCCCTCTCAGCTGAATCCAATACAATCAAAGAGTATCATGCCCAGAGGATCAGACTGGTTTACAAACATAATCAAATATCTTTTTTGGAATTCATAAATAATATCAATCTTCTACAAAAGCTATAAATATTCCAGTTTAAAAAGGGATGAAATAGAAGGTAAAGAAATTTGTGGTCCATGGCAATTTTGAAATACATCTGGGCTCACTTCAGCTGGAATTTCTTGATTAGGCTTCAATCCCAGGGAAAAAATTTCCATGGCTCTCAGCCATGCCCTCTGGATTCTCAGCTCCAACCATAGAGGAGTTCTTCTCTTTACATGAATGTTAGAATGTTTGTAGTTTTATAGTTTATTAGGTTGTTTTCCTTCCATTATAATTGTGAAGGCCTTAAAATTTCCTTTTATGCTTCTGCCCCTTTATGCCCATGCTGCTTCTGCAGAAAAGAAAAGAAATCTCATGAAGCTTGAGAAATCCCTGGGCCTTCCTGGGATTTCATTGGCATTCACTCAATAAGATGAAAGCTATAGTCACAGTTCTTTACAAGATAATTAATTCCCTACCTTGGCAACCTGCTAAAATGGCTGAGGAACAATACCATTAAACTTCCTAGAGATGGCTTCCTGGTTTGATTGAGATCTGTGAACCACAACCTTAATCTATGGAAAGAGCCATTTTTGTGACTAAATACTCTGACCTTTGGATCTTTCTGAGGTTTTATCAAAAGGTTTTACAGTCACACAGTCATAACAGTCTTTTCTCTAGAGCATACTCTCCTGACAATGAATCTCTTTATTTTAGCATCTTTCACAGGCTGGAAAGTTAAGAATTTTCAAAGTCTTTCATTCCTAGTTCTTTTATGTTTAACAGTGTTTTTCCTCTAAATTCATTTCTCACTTCTCTTACTGTACTATAAGAAACAAGGAAAATCAAGTCCCACTGTATTAGTCAGCCAAAGAGGTGCCTTTGCAAAATATACCAATAATTGGTTGGTCTTTATAAATGGTATTTATTTAGGGTGGAAGCTTACAGTTACCAGGCCACAAAGCATAAGTTTCTTCCCTCACCAAAGTCCATGTGTTGGAGCAAGACAACTGCCTGCGTCTGCCAGTGCTCAGGCCTTTGAGTTCCTCTCCTGCCAGGGCTGCATTTCACTCTGGGCTTAGCACTTCCTCCACAAGGTCAGCTGTAGACTATCAGGCAAACAGCCCTTTCCAACATCAGAACTGCTTCTCAAAAATCTGCTTCTCAAATCTTCTCCCTCTGTCTTTTGCCTTGCCTTTTATTCTTGAGACCACACCCACTGAGGGGCAGAGATCAATGCCCTACTGACATGGAACAGTTAATGCCATAATCATAACCCAATCACGCCCACATGAACAGATCAATTTACAGGCATGATTCAATTTATATTTTTGGAATTCATAATTACATAAAACTGTCATACCATTACACCCACCTTCAACCTTTTTCTTTGGGAATCTCCTTAGCTATATAACCAGATTCATCACTTATAAATAAATAATGTCTTCCACATAAGTGCAAGCAAGAATTTTAAATTTTCTGCCAGTACATAACAAGAAATACTCTTCTTCCAGTTTCCAATTACATGTTCCTTAATTCTGAGCTCTCATCGGCTGTGCTTTACAATCAGATTCCTACTAATAGTCTGTTCATGGCAATTTAATCTTTCTTTATCATGCTTCTCAAAAGACTATTAACCCTTTATGTTAAACCACATATATTGATTGTATGTTGATTGTTTTGTGGAGCTGTCCTAAAAATAGTTTTGTTTTGGGAAATGGTTAGTATGAGTTCAACTATATGCATATATGTTTTCATTCCTAAGATAAATATGAAAATTTTAGATTTTTTGTCATTTCCTCTTTCAAACATAAAGCTTGTGTATATTGTCTCTTTTTGAATAACATGTCAAATTAATTATTTCTTCTTTCATCCCATTTTGATTTTATTGGTTTTATACTTATAGATGGAAATTTATCCCTCAGTATTTATCAAAGATATGTACTTCACTTTACTTTAACTAGCTTTGCTGTTTAGAAAAGCATAATTTCTCAAATGGGAGATCCTAAATAATCATCCCCATATTTGCCATTGATCTATTGCTATCAGTTTCCCAAAATGGTGCTCAGGTCTTCAAATCACTTTTGCCTTAAAAACCTACAGAGTGCGAATATTCTCAAGGACCTGATTTTGTGATAATCAAGGTAGGCTAAACATTCACTGAATTAGAAACCATGCTTGTGTCCCCAGACCTAGATTTTCTCCCTAGGTCTGGTTTTCAGAATGCTGGTGATAAACTAAGCCTCATTTATTATAT
The DNA here is from genome assembly GCA_004027955.1 of Chaetophractus vellerosus. Lineage (NCBI taxonomy): Eukaryota > Metazoa > Chordata > Mammalia > Cingulata > Chlamyphoridae > Chaetophractus > Chaetophractus vellerosus. Next base: position 5,155 of record PVKH010000465.1, read on the forward strand.
GACCACCCTGTATGGGAAAAGACTAACTTTGGGTATCTTTGGTCAACCTTAAGAGATATAGCAGGGGGACAGGTGTGGCTCAGGTGGTTGGGTGTCCATCTCCCATATAGAGGTACCTAGGTTAGATCCCCAGGATCTCTCAGTAACAAAAAAAAAAGAGAAAAATATAGAAGGTGAGTGGGCTACCAGGGACCACGTGAGGGTGCACCACCAGGCCCCGTGAACCATGCAGCAAGATGATGACGTAACAGGAGAGTGACATAAGGGAGAACCAAGATGAGATTCATCAAAAAAAGAAAAAAAAACAGGAACTAAGGTGGCATAGGTGATAGGAATCCTCTCTTCCACATTGGAGATTCCAAGGATTGAATCCCAGTGAAGGAAGGAGGAGAAGGATAAGAAGAGAGGGCAGAAAATGGACACAGAGAGTTGCCCGGGGAATGGACAAAGAAACAGCAAAACTGGGGCGGGGGGGGAGGGATATAAGTAAGTAAGTAAAAAATAAATCCTTTAAAAATGTATAAGGAAGGAAGATATGGACTATAGTTAGTAGTAATACTTTGATGATGATCTTTCATGATTTATTAACAAATGTTTCACAACAATGCATGGGATTTTTTTTTGGGGGGGGGGGTGATGTGTGGGAGCCCTGTATGATGTTATGCATGTTTGTTTTGTAAGTTTACCATGTTTACTGAATACTTATAGTTTATGTATATTCATGTATGAATGATATACTTCAATAAATTGTTTTAAAATAAAATAAAGAATTGAAAACAGAAAAAAATAAATAACCTACAGAGGTTGTCACTTTTCTTAGGATGAATGTTAAAATCTTTCATGTGGTCCACAAGACCACACTATTTCTGGCCACTTCGCAGTTCTCTATCTTCATCTTATATTCTGAGTATCTGTCATATTGGCCTTCTTTGAGGTCCTCACATCAGCCACAGAGACTTTGCATGTCCTATTCTCTGTGCTAAAAGCTCAAGTTAAAAATTAGAAATAGCCCAGATTCGAATAAATTTATTTAGACTTTACTTTTCTGGAGTCAAAATAAAAATGAACATGTACTAGTAATTGATTTAGCAATTTTTGTTCCTATTCATATAACTTCTCAAGAAAAAAATGCCAACCTTACAGCATAGTGCTATGCAGAATAGGGAATGAAAAAATATTGTCAAAAAGAGATTTAAACATCATGGAATATTTGTAATTTCAAAGGTAAGAAATATAGTATTTCAGGAAGAAACTAAGAATTCAAAGTATATAAAACATGAAGATGAAATCTGCATAATATTTGGGAGAATTTTTTTTAAATGTTGGGTATATATATCCCGTAAATGGTCTTATGGGCTAATTTAGAGTTAGAGACACATGAGTTTGAATTTCAACCTTTATTAGCTGATTAAACATAGAAAAATCCTAAGACATTCCAAATTTTATTTCAGCATATATATATATATATATCAGCTACCGATAGTTTAGGTTTTTACACTAATGTTCACATATACAATTCAACTAAGCATTTTCTTTCACTCTAATAACAATAATAAAAGCATTTTTAAAAAATAGCTTATCCTCTGTCTTTAACCTAACAAAAGTTAAAAAAAAATAATAATAGTAGAAAGAACTTGAATCAGTTTGTTTTATGAAATGTTCACATATACAATTCAACTAAGCATTTTCTTTCACTCTAATAACAATAATAAAAGCATTTAAAAAAATAGCTTATCCTCTGTCTTTAACCTAACAAAAGTTAAAAAAAAATAATAATAGTAGAAAGAACTTGAATCAGTTTGTTTCCCTTTGGTGTTGATAAATACCTTTTTAGCCTTAATATGTACTTCTTAAGGTATAATTACATGAGGCATGGGTCCTCCATTTCACCAAAGTATAAGGAGATTCATTAGAAGAACTGATCTCAAACTCATCAGTGGTACTCAATGTCATTCATAGCTCCATAGCTCTTATATAGACATTTCACATATTCCTTACATAGTTTCCTACATTTTATGAGTTTAATATGATTCTTTTTATACTTACTTTAATTTCTTTGCCTTCTTATTTTTTAATCCCAGGTATTTGGTTAATCTGGTTAATTTTTACTTATGAAATCTACTGTGATATCGTGTGATACATTCATGTTATAGGAAAATGTCATTTTAAAATGTAATTCTTAATTAAAATCACTTGTGCTACATTATTAACTTGTTTTCTTATTCAGGAAAATGTACAGTATACTTCATAAGCTAAGTACATATATTAATTAATTAAATATTAATTTTAAAATGTTATGTTTCATTTGTACTTTCAAAACTAAGTACCTACATACATTCAGATTATAAGATCATATAGAACACATATACAGGGGCCGGCTCGATAGCCCAGTGGATAGGGCGCCGGCATACCACATGGGAGGCCCCAGGTTCGATTCCCGGGGACCTCTCCTAGCGGGCAGACCGCCTTGAGAAGGGCAAGCCACCATGGGCGGGCACAGCTGCCATGGGCAGGGCAAAAAGCTGCCACGGACATGGCAAGAGCCGCCACGGGCAGGGCAGGTCGCCCGCGGATGGAGCGCAGCCAGCCACCCGCGAACTGAAAGCCGGCCGTGATCGGACGCAGAGACCACCCACAAGCGGGAAAAGCCGCGCCTGCGCAGTGTCCAATCTCGGTGCGTCGCCGCAGGCGGGGGAAGGGGAGATATGTAATAAAATAAATAAATCTTTAAAAAAAAAAAGAACACATATACAAATTCCTGGCATGGCATTTATATGGAATTATTTTGTAATGTTTATAGAAAGGTAAATAGATTGTGTCTTGGTTTGCCAGGGTGTTATAGCAAATAACACTCAATGGGTTGGCATAAACAAGAGGAATTTATTGACTTACAGTTATGAGGATTGAAAAATTCCAAAATCAAGACAATGGCAAAGATTATTTTCTCCTAAAACCCTGTGGCATTTTTTGCCAACAGCAAATCTTGGGGTTCCTTGTTTTGTATCTCCGCCACCCCTTACAGGGCATTGTCATCTCCTTTCTGGTTTCTGTGACTTCTAGGTTCCTTTTTAAAGGTCTTCAAAAATTTGGGTTTCGACCATCCTTGGTTCAGTTTGCCACATTTTAACTAAAAATAACACACTCAAAAGGTCCTATTTACAATGGATCCACATCCACAGGGACATGGATTTAAGATTAAGAGCACATGTTTTTTTGGGTTATGTAATTCAACCTATGATAGATAGATAGATGATAGATAGATAGATAGATAGATGAATAGATGGATATATGGTAGATGATAGATTATAGAGATAGACACATTTTTGTTTAGAAGTAAAATTGTAATTTATCATATCAGTAATAAAGATAATTTTTTTTTAAATGCAATACCTTGCTTCACACACTAACTGTACCTGACAGGATGATGATATAAGATCAGTTTTTAGAAATTCAAAGGCTTTCTTGAGAATATTTGATAAAATAACAAATGTAAAGATCTTTTCAAGACTATCATCAAAGAAAATAAATGATAATGATTGAAATTTACAAAAACATAGGGATATAAACTGAACAATTTCAAATATAGAGAATATTAAAATTATTAAAAGTTGAAGATTTTCTGCAAATTTACTCACTTGAACACCATTGAAAATAATTCAAAAATGGACCAATTGCAATTAATTTCACTAAAAAAAATAGAAGACTGTTGAGGCTTTTAGAAAAAGACAAAGCTAACAAATCTACTAAAACACTTTAGTTAAGAAGTGGAAAGAAAGACAAACCTGTGATAGAAAGAGGAACTTTTTCAGAAGAAGTCTACTTCATCAATAGCTGATCATCCAAATTCAGAGTTTAAACAGGTAGGAGAGCAACTAATTGAAAAGATGACCAAATGACAGAAAAAGGTGATATTTAGTAGTGGGACTAACATAGTCCCAGAGTAAAAATTAACTGGAGTCGCCTTAATACAGCTAACACCAAGCATAAAAATTTTAAAATAATTTAATTTTGTTCCAGAATATAATCCACCATTGTTAAAGGAATATAACAAAATCCAATTTTAAAATTCAAAATGCCTGGCATCCAGTAAAAAAAAAAATACTAGTCCTGGAAGTAATCAGGAAACTAGGTGGAAAATCAGTCAATAATAAGAATCCCAGATGGGCAAAGATAAGATAAATAGCAGTTAAGGGCATGAAAATCTGTATTAAAATAAAAGAAATATGCTTCTATATTTAAATGAAATCATCAATATAAGGAAAAGAGAAGTGGATACGAAAAAAAAAAGTAACATGGAACATAAATTCCAAGTTAAAATGTAATAGCAGTAATGAATGTTTCCACACTCCCTGGAAAGTGCCATGTACTCTCCCATGTATTTTTATCTTTTCCCAAAATGAACAGTTTTAAGGCACACATTGAATGAAAAAAGAAAACCGTACATTGATACATACCACATGGTCCATTGAAATAAAAAGAGAATAAACCAAATTAACCCTATAAAGTGACAAAAAGAATGAGTCAGTGTGTATAAAAAAGAAAGTATATATTAATAATTAATTCACATATTTAATAATCACCTACGTGTCATATGCCATTCTATTAAGTGCTATAGTTACATCAATAAATCAAACAGATTAAATATTTCTGATATTATGGGGCTTAAATTTTTTTCAAGAACTGCAGATAAGCAACAAATAAAATGCAAACCAATTAGTTTAGATAGTATGTTAGCAAGTAATAAATACAAAGATAAATAACCGGAGTGGTTCTTGAGGAGTTCGGAAAGAGTAGACGGGATCTCTAACAAATAAATATCCATATGATATCTGGGGAAAATGATTCAAGTATTATTTGCTAATTGAGAAAAAAATATCCAAATTCTCTTTCCTTTAAATGGAGAAGTAGAATCTTATACCACACCCATGCTCAGTGCATGAAGATATCACCCTGAGTGAACCAAAGACCTGAATCATCTTAAGCATGTAAAATGCTAGATATATCTAGCATATGATTTTTTAAACAAATCAATTTTATTGACACATATTAATAATGCATGCAATTTATCTGAAGTGTACAATCAATCATATTGGTATAATCACATAGTTGTGTGCTCATCACTTCAATCATTTTTAAAGCATTTTCATTATTTCAACAAAAATAATAATAAACAAAAAACAGACAAACAAGAAAATTCTTCCAAGCTCAATTTCTCTGTTTCTCATGCTGTACATACCTGCTATATCTGGCTATTCTTGCACACCTCCCATTCCTATATGGGAGTTCTCCACATGTTATTGGAATGAATTAACACAGATAATAACATGCCAACTCATAATTTTATAAGACAGAAAAGTTTAAAATCTTTTTCAAAAACTGATAGAGGGAATGAGCTGTGGCTCAATTGGTAGAGCCCTGGTTTACCACATGGGAGGCCCTGGGTTCGGTTCCCAGGGCTTCCTCGAGAAGGCAAGCTGCCTCAAGCAGGCAAGCCGCCATGCAGTGATCTGACTCAGCAGGATGCCATAGCAGGGGGAGACAAGCAGACACAGAAGAATGCAAAAGCAAAAATGAGCACAGCAAGAACAAGCAGCAAGGGGGGGGGGATATATAAATAAATAAATAATAAATCTTTAACAAAAAACCTGATAGAATATGTTACCAAAAGAGCAGATTTACAAGAGATATTAAAGCAAGTGCTGCAGCCTTAAATGGAAAAAAAACAAGAGTGAGAGATTTGGAGAAAAGTTCAGAAATGATTATTAGGAAAGGTAAACTAAAGGATAAGAAGATAGACAATAAAACAGTATGATAACAGAGAACCAAAGGACAAAATGGATGAAGTAAGTATGGCTTTACAGTAAAAACACTGAATGTTAATGGATTGAAATCCCCAATCAAAAGACATAGACTGATAAAATAGATTAAAAAAATTTGAGTCATCTATATGCTGTCTGCAAAAGACCCACCTAAGTCATAAGGTCACAACAAGGTTAAAAGTGAAAGGTTGGAAAAAGATATTCTATACAAATAGTAACCAAAAACGAGCTGGAGTAGACAAGATAAATGTAAAATAACAATATCGTAGTATATGAACAATAATTACTCAGTGCAACTAGCAAATTGTTCCTGTGATCAGTATTCTGTAAGTTTCTTCATACAAAATAAGCACTTGCTTTTAACTGAGGAGGACTGGAGAAGAGATATATTTTTGTATACTTCATTTTCTTTAGCCCTTGCTTACACATACTCATTGATTAAAATAATCCAACTGGATCAATAATGATTTAGCATGACTGCTGTTGAAGTAGTGTATGATTTTGGGCATTGTTTTGGAACCTAAAAATATTAGCTGTATTAGCAAGGAAAAACAGTGGTAGAGGTAACTTTTTTTAATATAAAGTAATAATAAAGGAAATAATTATAATAAAAACATTAATAGCTATATGCAAGGATCAGTATACACTCACACACATACACACATGAATATTAATATATATAGTTAACCCCCCAAAAAATAATATCTATATTCTACTCTATATACAAAATATGCCTGGTTATTAACTCTTTCTAATTATTAAGGATGCTAAGAAGGATTTTTTGAACACTTGCTATAATCTATGTATTGCTCTTGATTTTTTTTGGACCAAAGATGTCCAAGATGTATTTTCTGTCTTTGATAAATGTGACAGTTTGAAATTCTTCTATGAATTCCCTCCAGAAAATATTATGTTTTGGAGCTAATCCATTCCTGTGGGTGTGAAAACCTTTTGACTACACTAAGTCATTGAGGTGTGACTCAGGCTGAGTCTCTGACCCTTTCTGTGTCTTATATAAACAGAGACAGAGAGAGAGAGAAATAGGAAAATGAAGAAAATATTGGTTCTGCCATGTGAGAGAGATGACTGCAGGGAAACAGAGAAGCCCCAAGGGTTGAGCAGTCCCAGATTCAGGAACCAGCAGAACACAGAGGCAAGGAAAGAGGCCCCAAATGGCTGGGTGCACCGAGCAGCTCAAAGCTCAGGTAAGGAGCCCTGCCATAAGCCTGACAGGTCACAGCTGAACTCAGGAAGAAAGCAGAGCCAGAATACAAGCCATATGCTCGGTTGCTCCCAGCTGAGCTCTGGGCTAGAGAAACATTGAACCTGGAGGAGAAGGCAGAGACCTAGGCAAAGATCACCTGCCATCTTGCTTCTCCACATGGCAGTTGACTTTGGTGAGAGAGCATCTCTGATGGTGCTTTGCATTGACAGCCCTTTGGCAAACTAATACAATAAACTTACAATCTAGCAGGGGATATGTATTGATTTATCTTAAAACAGTAATGAGTATATTCAAAGTCTTCTGAGAAAATAAGTAATATCTTTTTTGTATGGGAACTACTGACATACAGTGTAAATGAAAAGGAAAGATAAAATTTTCCACCTGCTTACAATCTGTTTTTCCTAACTGTGGGCTGCACAGTTGCATGAATATGATTAAGAAATTCTATTTCTATTATTTGTAAACTTTATATTGGAATGCTATTTTAGAACGAATGAATAAAAGCATTGAGCAGTCAGTCAAACACATGGGTAATGCTTTATTTTAAGTTCTAGGATCAAGACGGAAAGACACAGAATTGCTGGAACCCTATTAAACAGTAATGTGTATATACAACATCAGTAATAATCTGGCAAAGAGTTTGTTTTCTTATCAGTTTTCTTTATCAGGAGAAGTTTCAAAGGGGTTTCAGCAAGTAGTAACCACTATGTAACCCTGTACCTACATCTTCTTTTTCTATTGACTTCAAAGAAATCTCTATAATCAGTTCCTCAAAATTGGCAGCAAGCCCACTGTGAGAAAATTGACAAATGTTTGTTTACCTGCTGGGTAGAAAAATTGAAAAATATCAACCTAAGGACATATTTATTTTGATCGTGTATTGTGCTTGATTACGCAGCAACTAGAAACTGGATCTATGACAAGAAATCAGGAGGTGTTGGCAAACATATTTCTCTGCTGCCCAAATTTTTCTGCTCACTAGAAACCTGGGAGGCTCCAGGGTATTTATATACCTTGTGACTGCAACATGGTTTATAGCTAAACTACTGGAGAGAATTTCCCCATGTCTGCGAGTATTTTGGGGATTCTTTTAACAACTTGCACAAGGAGGAATTTGTGTTTATTTAATCATTCAAAATTATGGCTTAAACACCAAAAGTTTCAGTAAAAACCTGTGGTCAAGAAAAAGGTTGCATAGCATAGTTGCACGTCTATTAAGTCATGTTACTTCCAGTATTCCAGCCTCCAGGTTTATCATAAACCTCTTGATATATATCAGGAAAAAAGTAGATATCTCTGTTTAAATATTGAGTGGCTCAGTTCAATTGTGTATTTAGATGTTCGAAAAT
>PVKH010000465.1:13647-38056 GCA_004027955.1 Chaetophractus vellerosus
AAAAAAAAAAAAAAAAAAAAAAAAAAAAAAAAAAAAAAAAAAAAAAAAAAAAAAAAGAGCAATTGAATAAAACACGGAGATAAAAGAAAATCTATATGCTTCCTTAGATGTAAAAGGAATGTAAAATGTAAAAGAAATGTCCCATTCAGCAGCCATAATTAAATACTGAAACTTAGGAACATGTTAGGATATAAATTCCACCTGGGCAGGGAGGTCTGTAAAAATTGTGCTCAGTGCTTTGTGTGTAGCCCCTAAAATAGTTTGCCATTATATAGTACTCATTTCATATTTGTAGAATATTTGAATGAAAGGATAAAGCTAGGAGAATGAGAATTTAGGAAGTCAAATAAAGGAAAAAGAAAAAAAAAACAATTTGTAACAATGCAAAAAAACTTGTCAAAAACTGAGTTAAAAACTGACAAGTTTAGCCTGAGGAAACACAACAGAAGTTACCAAAAATTTGTATGAGATGTCCTTAAGTCCACCACCACTCTCTTCCCTTTTACACTCACAGAATTCACAAATTCTCTGGGCCCAAATTCCCTACCTCAATATATCACATCCCACCTATGTTCCATTTTCATTTTTTGACAGAATTTGAAAGTTCAAGATCTCCTGTTCCAATTAAAACTTACTGTGTATTCCATTCACTTAGGGATTGGTTAGCTACATAGTTAGGTAATTAAATCTATTATCACTATGTTGATAGGTCTAACACTGACAAAATATAGTTAGCTCTCCCTGGTGTATGTGTCTAAAGATTATCAGTTAGATAGATTAGATATATAAAGTGAAAGAGAGAAAGAGATGAGTGGAAGAGAAAGCTTGAGAGAACTATTAAATACAGATAAGATATAGATGCATGGGTAAATACTTAAAAGTATTAGATAATATGTAGATTCAAATATTAGAAGATTCAAATATTTAGAATATTTAGAAGGGGCTGTATCCCAAATTGAGAGATACATCCTCACAGGAGGCTGTTCAGGAACTGATCAGTTCCTAAACAGTTCCCTATTACTCCCTGGCGATGTTATTTAAATTCAAGTCATACTCACAATTACTTAAAAAAAAGAATGGAAAATGTGTCATTCATCCTTTCACTCATTTAAATATATGCACAAGAGTACAACACAAACTCAAGCATACACACAGAAACAAACATACACAAAGAGAAAGAGAAAAAGAGACAGAACAATCATTAATTCATTACAGGATAAATCTCTAATGTTCTTCATACCTAATGAAGTCAGTGAATTTATTAATTAAATCAATTTAATCAAAGACATAAATACTTAGTTTCATTATTCTTTCTGCTTTTCCTTTCTTTTCTTTTCTTTTTAATAAACCTATGAGTCAGAATCCTATCAACACATATCTGGTTCTTCAAATTTTAGATTTAAAATGTGGGAACATTTAGCAGTGTTCCAGTACAGCAACAAAATGTGCATTAAAATTTTAGCAGCCTCAATAAGAAACAGCTATCTTCTCATCTATATTTACCACTTAAGTAGGAAATATTTCATTTGAGTAGCAAATTCTGATGAAATGCTGAATGTTAAATGCTGCTTGTTAAATATGGAGAAACTGAACCTTGATAGGGTAGATTTTATCTAAAAACTTGAAAAGTTTCAGCAATATTGACAGTGAAAGATATGAACAAGACAGAATATAAAATGGTTATCAACTAAAACACTTCAGATTGCAAGTTCTGGCTTCAGAACAAGTTCAAATTGCTTTTCAAACTCTATATGGGCTTTTTCTGGCTTTTCCTCTATGTGCTTTCTGCACATCAAACTATAAGAACATCTGATAAGAAATGGAAGTACCAAGCTGGTTTGTACTGATTTTGTGTACATTTTTCTTTGTTAGAGCAAATAGCTACCAATATTTTATACCCAGAATTTTTAAAAAATCCTCTTTTGTACAATCAAAATTGTAACATCAACTGTATTTTATTTAAATATCATTTATGTATATATTAAAATACTACTTCATTTAGAAATGCTGCCCTAAAGTATATAAAGGATAATAATTTTAGGTAAAATGTAGATTTAATTGCAGCCCCACATACAAACACGTAAAGATTATAACCACCTAGAGGTGGGAGAAAAAAGAAATTACAGGTAATACTAAATATTATAAAGTGCAATTTGGCAGTCAGCTCTCAATTAATTATCTTTGTTAATGGAACAAGGTAGAAACAGGGATAATATGCCATATCATCCAATGGTTCTTTTTATTAGCCTGTTGATATATTATCCAATTCTGTTTCAGCATATTTATGGCTTTAATTTTATTTTAATGGAATCTTATTAAATTACGGTGTATTCCTTGAACATATATCAGAAACTAAGGAAGAAAACCTGTATGTAAAAGACTGTGTAATGGAAGGTAGAAGATACTCTGCCATTAAGATTTATTATTTGAATCCAGAACACAGATAATACAAATATGAATAAATATGAGACAGTGGTATTAGTTTATTGATGGATTTTTCTCAATCATTATATTGAATAACTCTACATGAACTGCAAAGAAAAGTTTTGTGAACCTGATAAATGCCCCTTACAGATTTTGGTGGAAGAATTAGAAGCATCAATCATCATCTGTGGTAGAATGTATTCCCTACACATTCCTAGAAACAAATAAGCAAGCAAAAGTAGTAAATAGCTTACATTAGTACACAAAACACAGTCTGTGTCTTCAGGGAAATTAAGGGAAAACATATAGAAGGCATAATGGCAAAGGAATAAACTGGAGATATAAACAGTGTCTAAATAATTCAAGATCATTTAAGTTGTTTGAATTATTTTCTGATAAGAACAATAAAACATATAGTAACATATAGTTCAAGTAAGATTCGTCAAGAAATGCTCAATCTAGAGAGTTAAATTCTAATGATAAAATGAATGTTAATGTCTCAAGTATCTCCCCTAAAATCATTTATTTATTGTGAAAGGAAAAATGTACTAATGACAGAACAGAGAAACTGGACAACCAGTCAGAATTAACACGACAAATAATAACATTAATATGATCATGTATCTCTGATATGCTATGCTGAAAAGACACAAATAATATTCCACCCCTAAATGTATAACCTGAACTTAGTCATGATGATAAATCAGACAATCCAATGAAAATCAAGAAAAATTTCATAAAATAACTGATCTCTATTTTTCCATAAATATCAATGGTATGAAAAATATGTAAAGGCTGAGAAAATTTCCCAGATTAGAAGAAAACAAATTAAATGACAATTAAATGCTACAAAAGATTCTAGACTCAGCTATGTACAAGGTAAAACAATTACTTTAAAATATATTATTTAGACAGGTGACAATTTTTTTTCCTGTTCAACATTTATTTTTTATGTACTTTTTAAAAAAAAACTTAGATTACATAAATGTAACTCAAAAAATATAGGGATTCCCATATGCCCCGCTCCCTAGCCCTTCCAGAATTTCCCACATCAACAACATCCTTCATTAGTGTGGTGCATTTGCCACAATTGATGAACACATCTTGGAGCACTGTCACCAAGCAATGATTATAGCTCACATTGTAGTTTACACTCTCTCCTACACATTTTTGCAAGTTATTACAAGATATACAATGGTCTGTATCTGCCATTGCAATGTCATTCAGGATAATTACCAAGTCTCAAAATGCCCCCAAATCATACCTATTTTTCCCTCTCCCTCCCCTCAGAACCTCCAGTGGCCACTGCTTCCACAGCCATGATAAAAGTTCTTCCATTTCTAGGATCACAAGTCTACAGTAGATGATACAGTAAAAATAATAACATGATTTGATTATAATATTAAATCAGATGTAAATTTCTTTAATTTTAAAATTATATTGTAGTTATACTAGAAAATAGCCTTGTTCTAAGAGACACTCAGTGAAGTTCTAAGGCATATTGTTATTTGACATATGCAACCTACTTTAAAAATTTTCAGAAAAAATAATAGGTGTAATTTTATGGAGGGGGAGAGAAATAGAATGATAATGCAAATCTTTCAATATTTAACAATTTTGAGAAAATGGAATATGGGAATTCTTGTACATTATTTCAGTCTTTCTGTAAATTATTATGACTTCAAAAGATCATTCTAGGTCCAGTAGAGAGGATGGATTAGAAAGAATTCTATCTGGTAATAGACAGACTGGTTGAGAATATGTTGTAGTTATCGAGAGGAATGATGATGATGAACTCTAATAAGAGACCGGGAGTAGTAGTGGAAAGAAGGAGAATTAAGAATGTTTTGATTTACTAGCCATGACAAATGGGAAGGGTAGAACAGAAATTGCCCAGGCCTTTGATATGACCAGCAGTGTTAATGTTGATACAAATCACTGTAGTAAGTAACCCAGGAAAAGGAATCTATAAAAAGAAGGCTTTGAATTAATTTGGGATGTAATGTGTCACTTGGGCTCTTAAATGGGAATATCCAATAGACCTTTAGGCAAATGAATTTATAACAGAAAGGACAGATATTGACAGAAATAGAGTTTGTGATTCGTATTTTATCTTCTAAAATATGCTTTTTGAAATCAAGGGAATGGGTAAAATTCTTTGATAAAAGCTAATGTGTTATCATTTGGCAAGGAAGAAATGGGAGGAAAACTGTCATTAAAGACAATTGAGGGGCCGGCTGGATAGCCCAGTGGATAGGGTGCCGGCATACCACATGGGAGGCCCCGGGTTCAGTTCCCGGGGACCTCTCCTAGCGGGCAGACCGCCTTGAGAATGGCAAGCCGCCATGGGCGGGCCAGAGCCACCGTGGGCAGGGCAAAAAGCTGCCATGGACAGGCAAAAGCTGCCACGGGCAGGGCAGGTCGCCCATGAGTGGAGGGCAGCCAGCCACCCGCGAACTGAAAGCTGGCTGTGAATGGAAGCAGAAGCCGCCCACAAGCGGGGAAAGCCGTGCCTGCGCAGTGACCAGTCTCGGCGCGTCGCCGCAGCGGGGAGGAGGGGAGATATGTAATAAAATAAATAAATCTTTAAAAAAAAAAAAAGACAATTGAAGAGTTTCAAGAAGACAGGAATGGTCAGTTTTGATGTAAACATGGCAAAAGTTAGGAAAGATCAGGAACAACAAAAGTTCTTTAAACTGCTAAGGTTCAACCACAGTGAGATTGAGAGCTCAAAAGCAGGTTAAGACAAGCAGTGGAGAAAAAGTGGATTACAATTGTGCAGAAAGAAGAGATGAGGAAGTAAGAACTGCAATGTACCTGATACGTTCTAGAAGTTTACTGCTATGGAGAGGACAAGGAGTCTAAGGAAGTTCATTTTGTAAATATGGAGAAATAAAAGTAAAAAGGATGCTTAAATTTTGAAAGGAAGGCTCTAGGTAAAGGGAAAGTACAGACAGAGGATACTTAGGATGCAAAGAAGGGAAAGAAATTCACAAGTGAAGGAGAAATCAGGAGCTCTAGGGCCTTAGAGAATTGCAGGATCACCAATCTCACCATAACAGGGAGATAGAGTTTATAAACCATTTTAAATCTTATATATCAATCGGTATTCCAAATGAAAAACATGTGAAAATATTTTACAAATAGTAATATGCTGTGCATATCAATAATATTGATACTATATTTTATTATTATGAACACCAATATCTACAGTTAATTTTTTTAACAAATCACTTATTGACACATAGCAATAAACATACAATTCACCCAAGGAATACAATTGATGGTATTTGCTATAATCACATAGTTGTGTCTTCACCATTTCAATCATTAGAGTATTTTCATTATTTCAATAATAATACTAATAAAAAACAGACAAATAAGAAAATTCCTCACATCTCAATCTCTCTATGCTTCTGCCACTATACATAGCCGCTGTTTCTGGATATTCTATTCACAGTGTATAATCAATGGCTTTTAGTATAATGACAATGTTGTACATTCAACATCTCAAAAATTTTAGAACAATTTAATTACTCCAAAAACAAAGATTTCACACCCCTTAGCATATCTTCTTCAGACTTACATAACCACTAATCTCCTTTCATCTTTATAAATTGATTTATATTTACATTTTATATAAATGGAATCATACAATATGTAATACTGTGTCTGGTCTCCTTCACTTAGTTTAATGTTTTTTTTTGTCTGATATTAACATTGTGTAGTATTAACTTACATTTGTTGAGCTTCAGAGAAAAATGGTCTTAAATATGCAATTCTACCCATATTCATATTTCACATAATATATTTATATTTCAAATAATATATTTAGTTCTTAATAGGGCACTCATACAGTAGTTGTCCTTTTGTGTCTGGCTTGCTACACTCAACATAATGTCTTCCAGGTTCATCCATGTTGTCATAAGTTTCACAACTTCATTTCTTCTTACTGCTTCAAAATATTCCATTATATGTATGTTCCACAATTTGTTTATCCATTCATTAGTTGATGGACACTTGCGTTCTTTCCAAATTTTGGCAATCATGAATAACACTGCTGTGAACATCAGTGTGCAGATATCTAACAATGTTACTGCTCTCAGTTCTTCTTGGTGTATACCTAACAATGGTATTGCTGGGTTCCATGGCAAGTTTATATTCAACTTCCTTAGGAAATGCCAAACAGCCCTGCACAGTGGCTGTACCATTCTACATTTCCACCATCAGTGAATAAACATTCTTATCACTTCACATCCTCCCCAACATTTACTGTTTTCCAATTTTTAAATAACAGCCAGTCTAATAGGTGTGAAATTTTATCTCACTGTCATTTTGACTTACATTTCCCTAATCACTAGTGATGTTGAACATTTTTTCATGTGTTTCTTCACCATTTGTATTTCTTTGGACAGTTGTCTTTTCAAGTCTTTTCCCCATTTTTTAATCAGATACTTTGTCTTTTTATTGTTGAGTTATATGATCTACTTATATACTACAGATATTAAACCCTTGTCAGATATGTGATTGTCAAATATTTTCTCCCATTGAGTTGGCTGCCTTTTCACCCTTTTGGCAAAGCCCTTTGAGGTGCAAAAGTGTTGAATTTTGAGGAGGTCCCATTTATCTGTTTATTCTTTTGTTGCTCATGCTTTGGGTGTAAGGTTTAAGAAACTGCCACTACCACAAGATCTTGAAGATGTTTTCTTACATTTTCTTCCAGGAGTTTTATGGTTGTTGTTTTTATATTTAGGTCCTTGATTCATTTTGAGTTAATTTTTATATGAAGTGTGAGATGGGGGTCTTCTTTTTTGCTTTTGGATATGGCTATCCAGTTCTCCCAGTACCATTTGTTGAATAAATTGTTCTAGCCCAGCTGGGTGGGATTAACAACCTTGTCAAAAATAGCTTGAATTTAGTTGTTAGGGTCTATTTCTGAGTTTTTGATTTGATTCCATTGGTCAACCTGTCTGTCCTTATGCCAGTACCATGATGGTTTTACCACTGTAGCTAAGTAATATGCTTTAAAGTCAGGAAGAGAAGAGTTCTCCTACTTTGTTCTTCTTTTTCAGACATTTTTTTGCTAGTTGGGGCCCCTTACCCTTCCAAATAAATTTCATTTTTGGCTTTTCAATTTCTGCAAAGAAGGCTGTTGGGATTTTTACTGGACTGCATTAAATCTGTAAATCAATTTGGGTAGAATTGACATCTTAACGATATTTAGTCTTCCAATCCATGGACATAGAATGTACTTCTATTTATTTAAGACTTCTTCAGTTTCTTTTAGCAATGTTTTGTAATTTTCTGAATACAGGTCTTTTCTGGCCTTGGTAAAGTTTATTCTTAAATATTTGATTGTTTGAATCACTATTTTAAACAGATTTTTTTCTGATTTCCTCCTCAGATTACACATCAGTATTGTATAGAAACACTATCACTTTGCTAACTTCTCTGTTAGTTCTAGTAGCTTTGTTGTGTATTTTTCAGGATTTTATAGATATAGGATCCTGTCATCAGCAAATAGTATAAGTTTTTCTTCTTCCTTTCCTTTTTGGGTGCCTCTTATGTCTTTGTCTAGCCTAATTGCTATAACTTGAACTTTTAGCACAATATTGAATAATAATGGTGAGAGTGGGCATCTTTGTCTCGTTCCTGATCTCAGTGGGAAAGCTTTCAGTCTTTCTTCATTGAGTACAATGCTAGCTGTAGGTTTTTCATATATTCACTTTACCATATTGAGAAAGCTTCCTTCTATTCCTATCTTTTGGAGAGTTTTTATCAAGAAAGTGTGCTGTATTTTGTCAATTGAGAGGATCATGTGATTTTTCTTCTTCAATTTATCAAAGTGGTTCATTACATTAATTGATTTTCTTGTGTTGAACCACACTTGCATATTTGGGGTAAAACCCACTTGATTGTAGTGTATAATTCTTTTAATGTGCTTTTGGATTCTGTTTGCAAGCATTTTGTTGAGGATTTTTTTAATCTATATTCATTAGAGATATTGGTCTGTAATTTTCTTTTTTTGAGGTAACTTTATCTGAAATTTGTATTAGGATGATGTTGACTTCATAGAATGAGTTTGGTAGTGTTCTTTTCTGTTCAATTTTTTGGAAAAGCTTGAGCAAGATCAGTATTAATTCTTTTTGAATGCTTGGTAAATTCACGTGTGAAGCCATCTGATGCCAGGCTTTTTATCTTTGGGAAATTTTTGATGTCTCTTTCATTCCCTTCACTTTTGATTGGTTTATTGAGTCTTCTATTTCTTCTAAAGTCAGTGCAAGCTGTCTATGTTTTCCCAGGAATTTGCCAATCTTGTCTACATTTCCTAGCTTTTTGGCATACAGTTGTTTTTAGTATCCTTTTATGACTTCTCTCATTTCTATGGGGTCAATGGTAATGCTCCCCCCTCTCATTTCTAATTTTATTTATTTGTGTCTTCTCTCTTTTTTTCTTTTCTTTTTCAGTCTAGCTAAGAGTTTGTCGATATTGTTGAACTTTTCAAAGAACCACATTTTGGTTTTGTTGATTCTCTCTATTGTTTTTTTGTTCTCAATTTCATTTATTTCTGCTCTGATATTTGATATATCTTTTGTTGGCTTGGTTTTGGATTAGTTTGCTCAACTTTCTTTAGTTCTTCCAGGTGGGCAGTTAAATCATCAATTTTAGCTCTTTCTTCTTTTTTAATGTTAGCATTGAGGGTACGTATTTTCCTCTCACCACTGCCTTTGCAGTGTCCCATAGGTTTTGAAATGTTGTGTTCTCATTTTCATTCATCTCAGGATATTTGCTGAATTCCTTTGCAATTTCATCTTTGATCCACTGGTTTTTTAAGAGTGTGTTGTTGAATCTCCATATATTTATGAATTTTCCCTTTTTTTGTCCATTATGGATTTCCAGTTTCATTCTTATGATTAGAGAAATTGTTTTGTATAATTTCTATCTTTTTAAATTTATTGAGACTTGTCTTGTACCCAACATATGGTCTAACTTGGAGAAGGATCCATGAGCACTTGAAAATAA
This sequence comes from Chaetophractus vellerosus, assembly GCA_004027955.1. NCBI lineage: Eukaryota > Metazoa > Chordata > Mammalia > Cingulata > Chlamyphoridae > Chaetophractus > Chaetophractus vellerosus. Next base: position 23,095 of record PVKH010000465.1, read on the forward strand.
TGTATATCCTGTTGTTTTGGGGTGCAATGCTCTATACATGTCTGTTAGTTCTAGTTCACTTTTCATATTATCCAAGCTCTCTGTTTCTTTTGTTTATCCTCTGTCCAGATGTTCTATCCAATACTGAAAGTGGTGTATTATTGTAGAGACATCTATTTCTTCCTTCAGTTGTGCCAGTGTGTGCCTCATATATCTTGGGGCACTGAGGTTAGATGCATAAGAATTTAGAATAGCTATTTATTCTTGGTAAATTACCCCTTTTATTAATATATAATGACCTTCTTCATCCTTTATAACAGTTTGCATATAAAATCTATTTTGTCTGATATTAGTTTCACTTCTCTTGCTCTTTTTTGGTTACTATTTGCATGGAATATATTTTTCCAACCCTTCACTTTTAACATGGTGGTGTCCTTCTGTCTGAGGTGAGTCTCTTGTAGACAATATATAGATGGCTTATATTTTTTAATCCATTCTATCAGTCTGTGTCTTTTGATTGGGGGAATTCAAGCCATTAACATTCAATATTATAACTGTAAAGGTATTACTTACTTCATCCATTTGACTTTTGGCTTTCTGTTGTCATATCATATTATAGTCTATCTTTTTACCTTTCTAACAATCTTCATTTACACACTCTTCTCCAAGTCTCTTGTCCTTGCTTTTTCCTTTCAGGCTGTAGCACCTATTAGTATCTTTTGTAATTCTGGTCATTTGGTAATATATTCTATCAGTTTTTGTTTGTATGTGAAGACTTTGAACTCCCCTTCATTTTTGAGTGTCAGCTTTGTTGTCATGTCTTTCTTTTCCATAAGGTCGGTTACTTTTCTTTGCAGAGTTTCAAATTGTTCTTTATTCTCACCCAGTGTCTTCTTAATAACCTTTATCTCTTTAGTCATATTTTCTTTCAAGTCTTTAAAATGATTTAGGAGGGTTGTGTGATTATCAAAGATTAATTGTCTTAAATCCTGAATCTCTTCAGGATATTTGGTTTGTTCCTTTGGCTAGGCCATCTCTTCCTGTTTCCTAGTATGGCTTGTAATTTTTTGCTGATGTCTAGGCATTTGATATGTTGCTGAATTTACTCTAATGGCCAATTTCTGTCTCTTGCCTATTGTTATTATTTTTTCACAACTCTTCTTTGACATTTGGTTCTACTTATCCTATGTCTTTAAAATTGCCCAGCTTAAGTTACAAAACTCCTGACATGGACTTACTAATAGGGCACAGACTTTCTCCTAGGGTAGAGTAAGGAGAGCTCTAAAAGCAGTTTCTGTCTATGTATTCCATACCAGCCAGCAGATGGCGCTCCTTGGTGCACATTTCCATGGAGATGTATCTCTCTTGGTTATTCTTTGTTTTTTTCTGGCCAAAGCCAAGATTCAAGGCAGGCTCTGCTGGCCAAATTCACTGAAAGAAAGCCCTCGACTCACCTCCCTTTTCCTTTGTAACAGCTAGCAGGGCGGAAAATGTCTGCTCCCTTTTCAGACAGCTGAAATGAGCCAGGGGTTTTACCTCCATGGAATAGCTCAGGAATGGGGGAGGGGAACCCTTCCTGGCAGACCTGAGATTTAGGAACTCACAGTTTGTTTTTTGGGGTTCTTTGTCTTTCTTTCCCTCACCTTCCTGGTAGTTGTGAAGCACTGTCTTGGTCTGCTGACCCCCAAAGCAGGTCCCTCAGTCAGCTTTTGGCTCTTTCTCCATTGTTTTTGTGAAAGCTGAGCCTTATCTGCCTAATCCAATGCCATATTCCCACAATTCCTCCTACAGCTAATTTTATTAAGTATAATACTTACTGGGAAATTGTCCATTTAGAGAATGAAATGATTTGTCTGTAGTCTAATTGATAAAATGGCATTTGTTATAATGTATTGGATTATACCAAAACTTATTATTCAGAAATTTTTATTAGAGCTTTTGCCCTGACATTGGAAAATTCAGTTTACTCATTTCTGAAATGGGGAATCAACCTTTGCTTTATTACATACATTTATATGATTTTATGCTAATCAAATAAGAATAAAAAGAAATGTGATTCTGCTTTTAAAAGTTAAAAGCATCATTAAATGTCATTTTTAAGTTTTTGTTGTCCAAGAAAGCAAAGAAAATGAATGAGCAACCATTTTAGCCTCAAGCTTTCCATGATAAAATGTTAGTTGTATTTAATCTGTTTTTGCATGACATAAAATACTCCCTTTCTAGCAAATGTATAATTCATACATTTTGGTTCAGTACCTTTGTGAGTTGTTCTAGCCACAGATTTGCAGATATATGCCTAATAGTTAAAATTCAAAAAAATGGGTCAAATATTAGTGCCAACTAAATAAAGTATAGGATTAAAGTGAGTTGGGAAGTATACTTTTAATATACATATATATATATATTTAGTTATCTGATAAATGCTAAGCACACAAATAAATTGGCCTTATAGTTTTACTAAAAACTATATTTGTGCATGAGTGTGGTAGTTTGAAGTCCTTTTATGAATCCCTAAAAGAAAAAGATTAAGTTCTACTTGAACTAATCTGTCCTTGTGGGTGTGAGGCCCTCTTGATTAGACTACATCAGTGAGGTGTGACACAGGTTGAGTTTCTGCCCTCTTACTGGAGTTTTATAGAAACAGAGACACACAGAGAAAGGCACAGAGAAAGGAAGCTGTCATTTTTGACACTTCCATGTGAGAGACGACTCAAGGATATAGCTGGCAGCCAAAGCTGAAGAGGCTGTGCCCAGGATGCAGCTCAAGGCTGAAAAGACTAACCATATGCCTGATTGCCCACAGCTGGGCTGGAGGAGCTATTGAGCCCAGACGGGAAGGCAGGGACCTGCTTTTCCACATGTCAGGATACCAAGATTACCAGTCACTGAGTTTATTGAGAAAACATCTCTGATGTTGCCTTGATTTGAACATTTCAGAGCTTTGGGACTGTAAACTTTTACCCTAGTATATTTCTAGTTATAAAAGCTGTGACATTTGAAATTATTTTATGAATCTCAAAAAAATAAAGATTATGTTTGTAAACTAATCTGTTCATCTGGGTGTGGTACTTTTTGATTGCATTAAATTCAGTTGAGGGGCCTTTGATTCGATTACTTGATAAGATTGCTTTGGGGCTTTTGATTGGACTGCATCAGTGAGGCATGACTTGGGTTGAGTCTCTGTCTCCTTGCTGGGTTTGATATAAATGGAGTCACAGAGACACTGACAAACAGACACAGACAGACACAGGACAAGGAAGCTGTCATGTGTGATCCTGCCATGTAAGAGAGAAGACTAGAGGATCGCTTAAGCATAAAGCTCCAAGTGGCTGGGCCCTTGGAACAGCTCAAGAGGAGACAAGTCCTGCTATTTACCTATTAGCTTACAGCTGAACTTGGAGAGAAAGTGGAACACCCAAGACTGATATAAGAGACCTGGAAAGAGATAAGCCTTATGCCTGGTTGTTCTCAGCTGAGCTCCAACCTTGGCAGAGATCAATGGCTATCTTGCATCAACATATGGCAATTAACTTTGGCGAGAAATCATATCTGATTGTGCCTTGGTTTGTAATTTTCACAGCCTTGGAACTATAAGTTTTTACCCTAAATAAATCCTCTTTTATAAAAGCCAACCTAGTTCTGGAGCTTTGCATTTAGCACTTTGGCAAACTAAGACAATAGGCATGTGATATAAAATAGTTCTTATTATCTTCTATAATTCTTTAATTCAGGTACTAATATTGATCTTAAAAACAAACCAACAACCATTCAAAAAAAGAAAACAAAAGAGAACAAAATGAACACTATATACTTGTGGCAGCTGGTAAGTAAGATACAGAAACAGCTTTCAGAGTTTAAAAACCTGCACATGTTCTTTGAGTTAAAATTTAAAACTAATTACTAAAATGGTTACCTATATGGAGAATAACCTACTGCACTCTCTCTCTCTCTCTCTCTCTCTCTCTCTCTCCATTCACACATACACACACACACACACACGCACACATATATATAGGTCAAGTGTTTCAATCATCATCATCATCTTTATTTTGGTTGTGATATCATTTGCCTCTACATAATCTATGACATTCACCAATTATTAAAAGCAGAGACAACAAAATTACCCTAAAACACTTCTGATGTGTACATGATATTGACACTCATTACTCTTAATATTTTAGAAAAAAATACCGAGGATAACGATCTCCACAAATATACTTAATCTCGCCTCTATCTGCATTCTCTTGTAACTCATATTCTCTAATTCTCCACATGTATAATTTTCAGTCTCAGTCTCAACTATTACTTCACTTTATAGAAAGCACACTCAGGATTGACCTATCTGAAAACCTAATATTCTCCCTATCCTACACTTTCTCATTAAGTTACCAGTCTGATTACCAACCTCCCTTTCAGCCCTTCTAAATTTCTACAGACATGGCCTTAAAGATCATCAGTGACTCCTCATCACCACATCCTATTTTCTGAATTCTGGAGTCCCCAAAAGTTCTGTGTCATAAAGAAAATTGTTGACCCCATTCCTTTTTTATTAAGAAGATGGGGTTTCAGATCACTTGGGGCCTCCTTCTCACTCCTTTATTACCTAATTGTGAATCCCAGGTCAAGCCATTTCACGGTGATTTTCTTCAATTTCCTCATTAGTGAAGTGTAGGACTTCAGTTTCAACTCTTGTTCTTCAGGCGAGCCGTATAGCACAGTGGGAAGAACATTGCCTTTGAAGACAGAACGAAGTGGGCACAAATCCCATTTGTAAGCAAATTGCTACATTGGTGCACTGTAGAAACACAGGCTCAGGACACAACAGAAATGTTGAGTAAATGATCTAATTATTTACACAGAATTAGGAGTCCAAAAAGGGCAAATAGCCTCTTTTGTTACTTACACAATACAAAGAATCCAAAAGAGGAGGGGAAGAATTCCCATTGTGACCAGTCTTCCAGGGTGGCCAAAACTGCACTGGGCCAGGGTTGGTATACCGCAGTTCCACACGTCCCATTTCATGCTGGAGAAGAGAGACATATCTATATGTTTTTATGTGTGTTTTTTATTCACCTCTGGGAAGGGGCCCTGCCAATGAGAACACCTGGGTAAAAGGTCTGGATGGTCCCATCATTAGACTTAACACCTCCCTTAGGTTGTGAAATGGCATACAATAGAAAAGGAGGAGGAGATAGCAGAAAGCCAGAGATGACCCCTTAGCATGTTTTCATCACTTCTCCAGCAAAAGAGGTTGGGGTAGATGAAGTCTGGGAAATGGCCACTCAACAAGTGCCTGTGACTTCCCTAATACCATTTGGATAATATATTAATTGTATGAATATTGAGAATTTATAGAATCACCCTGAAGCTCAGAATATTTATGTAAAGGGAATAATATCAACTCTTCAGTACTTTATGGCTAGTGTTTAGAGTTATAGCTTGAGCTAAAAATAAAAGGCCATAGTGTTTTGTAATCTTAAACATAAGGTTTTAGATGAATGCCATCCACAATGGCATATCAGACTTTATTTTCAAACTGCCTGATTACCCCAGATATCCAGTGTAGTAGACACCCTAAAGACATCCAGGTATCTTCTTCTACCAGACACAATGAATTTGTATATTCTGCCTTCCTCCTATATCACAGGGTCATGTGACAAGTTTTGGACACAGAATTGCAAGTACAAGTAATGTGCAGCACTTCAAGTTTGAAGAATTAAATGGCTTGTATGAGATTTCCCAGCATTTTCTTGTGTTTCCAAGAAAGCCTTCACCAAGAACATGAGGCAACCTTTCTAATTTCAAGCCCTGAATTGTTCTGTTCAATTCAATTCTGAAGACAGTTACCTGGAGAGTTGTCCGCACCTGCTGTGTACTTTGTATGAGAAAAAAAAATAAAAGACTGGGTTATGTTAAGACAAAAAGCTTAAAATTCAGGGAAAAGAAAAAGAAAACCCAAGACATTGTTTTTATTCAATTATCAGGATGCTATCCCATTATCAAACATCAGGTTTTGGAGAATTCCCATGCCAGACTCCCACTGAGATGCAATCAAGCTGTAATTTGAAAATGTCTTAAATCAGGGAAGCAATTATATTTCAAAGAATTATAATCATTTTATTCATTGAGAGATGTCATTGTTTGTTACTATTCTCTCAGGAGTCACGTCCGGCCAAAAACAGAACCGTCTGCATTCTCTAGCCAACCTCCTACTATGATCCCAATTCCAACTCCCTAGGAGACCTTCCAAATGGTTCTGTGTTACCAAATGACATTTCTGATTAGACAGCACTGATTTTTTTTTAAAAAACTTAGTTCTAAGTTGAATATATGCTCAGAGGATCAGTAAAATTTGCTTCAATTGTTATTTAAAAACAAGCGTAAGCAATAATGTTAACAAAGCCAGTTAGAATTTTGAAATATAGTATAAAAAATTCCCTACAGAGATGATAAATATTCCTGTTTTTGGATTTCTTTGAGGTAGAGATTTAGATGATACTTTGAGAAGCTCCAATGCTTATAAGTAGCCCCATGAAGTAACCACAGTATAAATCCATTATGGTTCTGACAAACATTCTCAATTTAGTTAAAAACCATGAACTTTGATTTGCTTATGAAAATTCTGGATTTTATACTTTATTAACATAATTAAACAGGTAGAGGTAACAATATCTTTTTATAAAAGATAATTTATTGTCCTTAACCTTTAGGAAGGATGTAAAAACACTGCATTATTTCCTCAGGCTAGGAAATGAATATGTAAAAATAAATCAGTCACAGTGACAATCCAGGTTAGCATGTTTTTATACTCAAAGACCTGAATCTTTCTAATTCTATAGCAGGAGAAGAACCAAAAGTGAAATATTAACCAGCTGACAACTTTTCTTCTTCATCTGGAAGGAGAACATAGTATGCAAAAATTCCTCAGCCAAAGGCAATTTTCCTCACAAGGTATAACGTCTAATTTAAATTATTCCTGTAATTTTCCCCAGGGTTTATTTACATAAATTATGCCCTTTCTTAAATTCAGACTGAGCAGGAGGAAATTAGGTAATGGAGCAAGGTGAAGAAAAGGAGAGGAAAATAAAAATACGCATAGGATTTGCTCATTCCTCTTCAGAGCATGGAAATTCTTAAAAAACAGAATTTAAACCAGTGAGTTTGTGTAATCATGTTGGAATGCCCTGTGAGATGGTCATAGCTAAACTTCCTCAGAAGTTACTAATCAAAATACTTTCAGCATCCTCACCTGATGATATTACTTCTGTGAAATTTCTTACAGTCAAAACTCTGTCTTCAATTCATACTCCATATTTTATTAAAGTTATTTGGGGAATGAAAAAGACACCTAAGAGCTCCTGGGTAGGTTGAGACTGGAAGTTCCTTTACTTGGGTCCGAAGCAGATTAAAGTGGTGGGACTCGCATGGGGACTTGGGGACTCTGAAGGCGGTTGAGGAGGAATCTTTTGGACCCAAGTTGTTCCTCAGCCGCCCGCTGTGCCTCTTGCTTTCTGTTATCACTGTCCCTCTCTGGGAGTGCCTTCACCCCCAACCCCCAACCCAGGAGTTGATCCAGATGGTGGAGCAGGCTGAGCGCTATGACTTGGCCACCTGCTTGAAGGCTGAGTGAGCAGACAACGGAGCTGTCCAAAGGGAGCGCAACCTGTTCTCTATGACCTGCAAGGACACCATTGGGGGCAGCAGGTCCCCCTGGAGGGTTATCTCGAGCATCGCGCAGAAAACCTACACTTCTGACAAGAAGCAACACTGATTAAATACTATCGGGATAAAGTGAAGGCAGAACTGAGATCCATCTACACCACAATCCTGGAATTGTTGGATAAATATTTAATAGCCAACACAACTAATCATCAGAGAGAAAGGTCTTCTACCTGAAACGAAAGGGAGATTACTTCAGGTACCTTGACTGAAAATAAACTATAGATAATTCCCAAATAACTTACCAAGAGGCATTTGATACACACAAAAAAGAGATGCAACCCACACACCCAATCTGCCTGGGGCTGGCTCTTAACTTTTCTGTATTTTACTATGAGATTCTTAATAAACCAGGACGTGTCTGCACACTGGCTAAAAGGGCTTTTGATGAGACTGTCACAGAATATGATACCCTGAATGAAGACTCATACTTAGCACCCTCATCTTGCAGTTGCTTAGTGGCAATCTAACATTATAGATATCAGACAGTGCAGAAGAGTGCTATGCAACAGAAGGGGCAGCAAACTGAATGCCCAGAGGATGTCCTCCTTCTCCTCCAGAAACCTTTTTACACATCTCCAGTCCTCACTCCAGCTGGATTTCCCATAGCAAAGAAACCCATTCATGTGTATGGATTCAATTGTTTATAGTCATTTAATACTGCAACTTTGGGAAAACTCCATTCCTTGATCTTCCTGGTGTGCAGTACTGCTGCAGAAAATTATTAACAGCTTCATTTTATATAAACATAAGTAACTTCCAAACACTTATTTAGAGGACTAAAATGTTATCTGGTATTTAAGTAATCTGAACCATTTCTCCAAGTAACAGTTTTGTATTACTGTGAAGATATGAAAATGTAGTTAATTGTAATTAAAGATTAATCTACGTAACTTCTAAATTTCTACATTCTATCCCTTACTCTTCTTCAGGGATTTCCTTTTAATAAGCAAGTTTTCCATGCTCTTAATATATTCATGTTTAATAGGAATCCAGAAGTATTAGATTGAATGGAAAAACATTTGACCTTTCTGGGCTGGGGCGTCACAAATTGAAATGCCTCCTATGTTGTATGGAGATCATGTATATCTGTGACAGCAAGCAGTTTCCATATTCACTCTTCATATGCTACTGTTTAAGTCGACAACTTCTCTTTCCAATAAAAATTCATTTACACTATTTCCTATGTAGTTCTGTAATTCACCTTACTGTGTAATAGAAGTAGCAAGTTGGTGCCAGAATATAAGCATTGCTTTTAGCAAATTAAAGTGCATATCATTTTTTTTGATACACTGGAAAGAAGATATAGATTAAAGTATACAAGTCCAAGTCTAAATCTTTAGTATTTTCCATGTAGAATTGTGCACATGTAAAAGAGTAAGCACAATCCTAAGTATATACCTGGAAAAACACTGTACATATATGCACAAGATAATCACTAATAATAATTTTTGAATTTAACATAATATTGAAAATGTAAAACAAACGAATGTACAATAACACAGACATGGATAAAACATTTGTATATTGTATAGTAAAAACAATATAAAAGATAAAGTAAATTGTAGAATGATATGGACAATGCATTATAAATGTATTTAAAATTTAAAATATACAAAATAGTGCTATACAATGCTTAGCAATAATATATCATTAGAAAATAACAAAGATATCCATAAGGATGATAAATCCAACACACGTTTGTGGTTACCTTTTCAGATTCCTAAGACGGAAGAGAATGCAATTGAGGAGGGGTGCATGAAAGGATGCACACACGATGTTTTACTTCTTAATCTTTTTTGCAATAGTTTGTAATAATACAAGAAAGAAAAGAATTACAATTAACATTTGGAGCAAATAAAATTTTAAATGCGTCTAATCAAATGTATGAGGCATTGAAATGAAAAAAGGTCAAGCATCACAGGAGAAATTATACCAATGTAAAAATTAACATAATTGATGGTTTCTATCTCTTCCAAAATATAAAAATATTGCCAATGTATCTTCATTTTTATATTTACAATCTAACATTATCTGAAAGCAACATATGGACAAAATCTTTTTTGAGCCAAAATGAACAGGAACAAAGGGGATACTAATTTAATAGACTCAGAAATGGACCTGAAAGTCTCCTGAGCGATCGTTCTTATTATATTTTTACTAAATAAGACTATTGAGGCCAGTTACAGGAAGTTTCCTTCTTAAATTTTGGCAAATATCAGGACTGAGTTGAATTTTCATTTTGTTTGTTTGTCTTCTCCACTAAGCCACAAGTTTTAATGATCTTGTGTTAGCCTCCAACAATGCACAGTTACCATGAGCTGCAACACAAAGGATATATGTGTGGCTATAATAAGATAAAATAAAGCCACTATCTTTAAATGGAACTTCTGCTTATATTATATAAGCACAAGGGCTGAGCACACTTCTCTTCCTTTCAATTCAATAATATCTTTTTTTTTTAAAGATTTATTACATATCCCCTCCCCCCCTTTCTGCTTGCTCTTGCTGTGTGTCCATTCCTGTGTTCCTCTCTGTCTGCTTTGTCTCCCCCCGTTGAGGGGATGCGCCGAGACTGGTCACCGTGCAGGCAGCTTTGCCCCGCTTATGGGTGGTTTCTGCTTCCATTCATGGCCGGCTCTGCTTCAGTTCGCGGGTGGCTGGCTGCACTCTGTTCGCGGGTGACCTGCCCTGCCCGTGGCAGCTTCTTGCCCTGCCCATGGCAGCTCTGCCCGCCCACGGCGGCTTGCCCTTCTCAAGGTGGTCTGCCCGCTAGGAGAGGTCCCCGGGAACCGAACCTGGGGCCTCCCATGTGGTATACCGGTGCCCTATCCACTGGGCTATATGGCCGGCCCCAATTCAATAATATCTTAACTTGAATAGTAAAAATCATCCTTCATACTCTAAAGAAAAGTGAATGTGATTTTAAAAATGAAACAAGTATAACATGAGAGATCATGCAATTTATTCTTTTTCATATAAATCTTATTGACAATTAAGTGGCAACTTTGTTACATAAAAAGGAATAAGTGATTGATGTGTGATATGTATCATGCCAAGTATGGCTTTAGATTTTACTTTAGATGACACTTAAAATGCCTGTATTTTTGTAAATGTCTATTCTTATTCTTAGTATTGACATCACCAGATCATTCTTCTTTAGTATCTTCCCTAAATGTTAATGTACATAATATGAGAAAACATTTATAGCCTAATGAGAAGAGGTAGAAAAGATATAAAAGCTTGTAAAAATAGTAATGATATAAAGTGTTTTTCTTTTTACAGTGCCCTGGAATTGAGATTAAGGGAGGGAAGTTCAAGTAATATGACATTCAAATTATAAATTGGTTGAAACTTGACTTCTACTAAAGATTATTTCAAAACAAGGAATGTAATAGTGAACATCTTACCAAAATTATTAATAGGCATGAAGACTGGAGCTGAGCCCAAAGTCTCTTAAACTCAGTCCCTATGGCCACTGTTTACTTTATAAATTATGTGCATTTTCAGCAGGAAGAATTCTCACTAACAAGAGAAAAAACATCCAATTGTTAAGTAGAATTGTATTATACATTTCTAAGAGTTAGGAGCCCCTTAAATCCTTTACAAATGATTTTAACAATATTGATAGTTGAAATGAACACAGAGAGAAGCTTATTAAATATTAATAATTTCCCATAAATCGTTCATTCTAATGGCTAAAGGCAGTTACCTGTTAATAAATATCATAAAAAAACAACTTAATCAATGATGTCTTCCATTTTCCTGAGATATTTTTATGGGCTTGACAATAAATCTGATTGATAAAAGCAGTTCAAGGTTCACAACTTTTTAAAAAATCATTTATTTCAAGCTGAAGAACGACTAACCTCTGACAATTTAAGATTAGATACAACAATTGTATTGCAGTGAAAAGTGTTCTAAGCTTTACTCTATTAAAAAGATGCTATCCAAGTTTAGTGGGAGGGAGCACATAAACAGACTAAATAACATTGCAAGACACTCATCTCTAGGGAGTCAATGACCTCAATCTCATTACTAGCGTGTGATGAGAGCACTTAAAACACAGACACTGAGATCCATTTAGTCTATAAAATGAGGGCAAGCCATATTTCAAAAAAATGAGATTTTGGTAATGAAGCAGAAATATCTCTAAGAGAAGCCACATATACTTTACTGTAAAAATTAAACCACATATAAAATGGGTAAACATAAGCACATTAATGGTTTTTATATTTATTATTTTTAATTGCTCCGGTAAACTTAACACTTAGATATTAAAATGGAATGCAGAGTTACTGGAAGTGTCTGTGGGAGGGAAAGAGTTTAAATTACATTAAAATTCCTCTGTACCTGAGTGTACAGATCAAGTTCAAGGGAAATGATCTGTACTTCTCAGAATGTGCGACATGAATCATACTATTTTATAAAAGTGATACAATAAAAAATAAACTTCTTAAAACAAAATCTATTCTTTTTCACTAGAGTGAAAGGCCCACAAAGGCCCACTCAGTCAATCTCTCCACCTCATGTATTATCTTTCTTACTGTGCTTTAGCAACACAGATTTTCTTTCATGTCCTCTAAAGTTTCAGTCTATTTCTTGCTTCCAGGGTCTGGAGCATGCTGTTCCAGGTGCAAGGAATATTTTCTCAACTCATTCCCTTGGTATTTTCCCTCCTGATTTTTCAAATGACCTTTGGATCTCTTATTATATTCCATTTTCCTAGCAAAGCCTCCCTACTCTCATACATCTCTCATTTTTTTCTGTATTCCTATATAGATCTTATTTTAATTGTATGGTTTTTAAAATATATTTTTCTTTGCTATTCCAATTTCCAGACAAGAATGCAAACTTCATGAAGGCATGTACCATGTATATAAAATTCATTCTTATTTTTTTATTAGAGAATTTGTGGGTTTACAGAAAATTCATCCATAAAATACAGGGTTCCCTTGTACCACAATTTTATTAACACCTACCATTGATGTGGCACATTTACTATAAATGAGTTCAAGTATTAGCTTAGGGTTCACTGTTTATATTGTGCTGTTCCTGGGATTTTTTTAAAAAAAATTTTTCTGGATATATATATATACACAAACTAAAAATTCCCCTTTTAACCATATTGAAATATATAATTCAGTGCAGTCAATTACATTCACAATGTTGTGATACCATCACCAGCGTATATTCCTAAAACTTTTCCATCATCTCAAATAGAAACTCTGTACATTTTCAGTCTTAACTCTCAACTCCCTATCCTGATCCTGTCCCCTTGTAGGCTATATTCTAGATTTTGACTCTATGATTTTGCTTATTCTAATTATTTCATATTAGTGAGATCATACAATATTTGCCCTTTCAAGTCAGATTTATTTCACTAACCATGATATCTTCAAGTTTCATCCATGTTGTGCATGTATCAAAACTTCATTCCTTTCTATGGCTTAATAATATTGCATTGTATGTGCATACCACATTTTGTTGATCCTTTATTTGGTTGATGGACACTTGGATTGTTTCCATCTTTTTACAGTTGTGAATAATGCTGCTATGAACATTAGCATGCAAATATCTGTTCTGTTTTCAACTTTTTTGAGTATATACTTAGAAGTGGCTATGCAGGACCATATGATAATTTTATAGTTAACTTTCTGAGGAACTTTCAAATGGTTTTCCACAGGGGCTACACCATTTTACATTCTTACCACCAGTAAGCAATAATAATATTCTGTATAATATTCTGGAGATAGTCTTTTAAGATGGCCCCAGTGACTTCTATTTCCTGGTATTTACACCTTTGTATAAATACCAATACCTTGATTGTAGACTGGACCTAGTGGCTTTCTTTTAACCAACAGAAAATGACCATGATAAGGGTTCTGCAAAATATAGTTTTTGCTAGAAGACTCTCTTTGTCTGACTTTGTTGAAGCAGACTACCATGTTCAAGAGATTGATATGACAATGAACTGAAGATGACCTTTGGCCAGCAGTCACCAAGAAATTGATGCCCTGGTCCAACATTTCTTGAGTCACTAAATCCTACAGATACATGAGTGGGCTTACTAGTGGCTCCTCTCCCAGTTAAGCCTTCAGATGCAATCCTAGCCCTGACCTACACGTTGATCACATCCTTGTGAGACTCACTGAAGCAGAAGAACCAACTAACCTATGCCAAGATTCCTGACCCACAGAATCTTAGATATTGGTTTAAGTTTATAAATTGTGGAGTATTATATTATTCGAGTATAGAATACTAAGGCATATTTTGACTTTCCGAGCTTTTCCAAGAAAACAAGATTCATTATTTTACAGAGTGAAGTATGTCAGTGGAGAAGATGCACAGAAAGAAAGAATGAAGTGAGAGAATGGCGACTGTGTGAAAAGACAGAGTAATTTCTTCTTCTGATATTCCATTCTCAAATCTTATGTGGCTTTATATTGCCTGGTATTTGACACTAATAACATTTGCTTTCCTGATATATAAATTCTTGCTTTCTTGAGCTAGTTTTAGTAGGATGGCATTTATTGAAATCTTATTAGCATTGATGAAAACATATATAGATATACCATATATAGATAATGGCAAATACAAGCAAATTTTGAATAAGTAATGAAAAGAAAGAAAGGAGAATTTATAGATACTTAGGATAAGTTACTGGGTTAAGATAAAACTTTGGTGATAGTTCAGAAGAAATAAACTTATTTTTTAAAAAAGAGTGATATTGAACAAATGAAATTTAGTGTGATGAGGGAGTTGTGGTTATTGAGGAGAAAAGGAAGTAAGGTTAATTATTTAACTTACAAGATAAATAAAATCAAAGCAGTGGTAATTTAGTTGATTAAGCATCATTTTCCATTTTAATACCCTATGTAACTCAAATTAGCCATGTATTAGTTAGACTCATTTGCATGCAAGGAAAGAAACCTCAAATTGACTTAGCTGTAAAAATAAGGGAATAAGAATGTCCTAAGGAATTTAACTTAGTATCAAACAATTTTATTCAAAGAAAGCTGAAGGAAATGTTGGGACACAAGGGCCAATATATCTCAAGGCTTGAAACTCAGAACGGAATCTCCCAGGTACTTGTGTCTGATTCTGTTTTCATATTAGTTTGGTTCTCTCTAATTGTGGTCTTTCTCCACATGCAAGGAAATATGGCTAACATTAGAACTGTATTTTTTATTTTTCAAAAACTCTGACAGCACTATTGAGAATGCTTGATATAATCAAACTCAAATCAAGAGTACCAGGGTTG
>PVKH010000466.1:0-37917 GCA_004027955.1 Chaetophractus vellerosus
TTTTTTTTGAACTCATATTTTTGAACTAAATGGCAGTCTTTCTGACCAGGCTTTCTGAAGGATCTTTGACATCCCCTTCCTACTCTGGAAGTTCAGCACACAAAATCCAATATTTCCTAGAGGTGCTGGCAGCGCTGACATACCTCCATTTTGTCTTAACCACAAGTTAGCCTGGCTTTCTTATTATTTGAGAGGCTTCCTCTACATTGTAAACATGCTAGACGTTGTGTTATGTATGACAGGAAAGATACTAATATAAAGGTCAGCATTTATGAGGGGCATTTATCTCTGATTGGATGTTTTGCTGGAAGATTTTTAAAATATATTTTGAGGCAAAAAGTTGATTTCCTGGATTGTCTTTTAAATGGCTAACCACAGTGTCTCTTGTTCAGCATTGGAAAGCTATCCATCGAAAAAGCCCTGGATTTAACCCTGTACTTGAAACATGAAACCGAAATTATGCCCGTTTTCCAAGGTTTGAGTGAGTTGATACCTATGTATAAGTTAATGGAGAAAAGAGATATGAATGAAGTGGAAACACAATTCAAGGTAAAAGCCTGAAATAAATCAAATAGATTTATAACTGTGGTTTGCTTTTTCTTGTGTGGGGAAAAAAGTTCTTACCATTTCATACGTTTTACTTGATGTACATATTAAGGAAAACAAGTCAACATTAATTCAGTACTTGGACTGATTAGCAAAATTTTGGTTTTCTTTTGGCACTAGAAATAGGCATGGCACTGTTAGATTCTGTACTCAATTTTCATGGATTCATTATTGCCCTCCTTGCTTAAATCCTTTATATCATTTTACTTCAGTATTATGATGGTTCACATTAAGATTTTCTGGTCCTCAGGTACTTGAGGAAGGGGCACAAAATTGTTATTTTGGGCAAAATACCATGAAGTCCTTTTGCTTAATCTGCTTTCAAAATTTAGTCATACACACTTTCTCTTTTTGTTTGTATTAAAAGTGGCAGTTCATCCTGATTTTACATAGGTAAGGATATCTTTAGAAAAGATTATGTAAATACTAAAACCATTCATCATTATTTCTTATTTTTGGCCTCCTTTCATAAATTAAATATAAGCAGAACTATGCGGTTCTAAAAATAAGAATTGGATTGAGCTTTCAAAAATAGCCCCCATCCCCTGAAGACGTGGGATTCTATAAACCTGAACTTGCCTAGGACAGTACCGGTGACGCGTCCCTCTTGTGCCGCCCACAGGCCTTCCTCATCGGGCTGCTCAGGGGCCTCATCGACAAGCAGACCTGGACCGACCAGGGCTCCCTCTCGGAACGAATGCTGCGCAGTCAGCTCCTCCTGCTCGCCTGTGTGCGCAGGCATCAGCCGTGTGTGCAGAGGGCAGAAGACTATTTCAGGAAGTGGAAGGAATCCAATGGAAAACTGAGGTCTGTCCTTACCAAATAACCAATATATTGCTGGGAAGCTTGTCTTTTCTGTTTTCCATCATCAATGTTAAAGGCTGGGAACCAAACAAATACAGACGAGTTTCCCCTGGTACCCTTTTCTAGAAACAAAATTGCTTTTTAAGATATATCTGTGTATTTCTCCTTTTCTATTCTTTAAGGAATGCTAGGAAGAACTTCTGTACACACAAGTCAAATATCTGTGGGGTTAGAATGGGATTAGAATAATTCCCATTTTGTATAGCCAAGGATACAAAATTTTATCAGAACTGAGACAGCCAAGCAGCACAGGAGTAGAAGTAATGCATCTTATAGTAGATTCTTTGGGCCTGCAGATTCTTTGGGGTGCATAGTCGTTGATGACACTGTTCAACTTACCATATCTAGAAATCCCTATTTTTCCTACACTTCGGTCCTTTTATATTTAGAGCTTAAACTCCATCTGGGAAACCTTTATGGCAACAACCTAAGTGCTTCCCTTTAAAGAAATGCTTACCGACAGTGGTTTCTTCTAGCTTTTAAACCCAACTCAGTGACCTCATCCTGGTACCCTCTTTCATGAATAGACTTGAGAAATACACGGATTGGCTATGACAGAATTTTAATTGAGGAACAAAGAACTTAGTGAACCCTTTCTTCCTGTTCCCCCAAAGGATAGATCCTAGGCTTTTCTCCCAAATCCACTGGGAAATTGAGTCTTATCTCATCCTGTTGGATTTCTGACTTACGCCCTTAGACTAAATCTTGAGTCTAGTTTGAATTTTCTTTTGGCTTGAAAAATGACCTCCAATGGAGCATAATTTAAAGTACTTTAGAAATGTAGGTATTTATAAGAGTGGTTTTTCAGTGTTACATTTTTGAGAAGGCTACTTAAAACCTAAACTTTAGAGATGTTCACTTGTCTCTTTCATAAGATGTAATTAAGGGAAAGAAGTGATGTTGATTGGTAACTCTGGGCATGCTTCTCTGATCATGGGGCCAGTTCATTAGTTCATAACTGGTCACTGTTATGCATCTAAACGTGCTTCCTGCATTTCAGACTCACACCAGGTGTGTTATTTTCCACAGCTTACCTACCGATGTGACCGCGGCAGTGTTTGCTGTGGGGGCCCAGAGCACCGAAGGCTGGGATTTTCTTTATAGTAAATATCAGTCTTCTTTGTCTAGTACTGAGAAAGCCCAAATTGAACTTGCCCTCTGTGTGAGTCAAAATAAGGAAAAGCTTCAGTGGTGAGTAATTCACGCACACTCATGTGGCCATGGGAAATTAAATTAGATCAGATTCATTCTGGCATCTGTTTTTGTTCTCTAGGTCTGGTCTCGCCTATTCTGCTGGGTATATTTATGCAACTGGGTACACATCTAATGAATATGGCAAAGAACAAGGGAAAACTGGGTGTTATGAAAAACAAAGGAGTCTATATTTGAGCATCTTTAAAGCTTTAACATACTTAAGAAATATTTACTGGAGCTACCTTTTTTTAGCTGTTTTAAGCAAATGAGACACTATGGAAATGTTATGGACACTATAGAAATATTAGTTTTTGTCATTATGGAGCTGTAGAGGGTTTATCAGGGTTCTGGTTACCTATTTATCATTTTGGTCTTTATTATGGGCAGACTGTATTTTCTTTCACAGATTATTGGCTTGGAGTCATTCATAACTTTTTCATCACCAGTTCTTACTAACATTTCTTCTCTTAATTATTCTAGGCTACTTGATGAAAGTTTTAAGGGAGATATAATAAAAACTCAGGAGTTTCCAAGCATTCTTGCACTCATTGGCAGAAACCCAGTGGGATATCCATTAGCCTGGCAGTTTCTGAGGGAAAACTGGAATAAGATTGTACAAAAGTAAGTAGTGCCAAAAATTGTGCTGTGACAGGATGAGCTCTTTAACCTTGTTGTGTTTCAGCTTTGCTGTTTGTAAAACAATGTCTAAAGGGTTTTCTTTTTAAACCTAAGATAGGAGGCTGAAGTACTTGAAAATATAAAACTTCAATTCAATGCTAGCTAATAAATCTGGATAGTAATATTTTCCATTCCATCTGGAATATTTCCTTCCTTCCCATGCCCATCGACCTATTTCAAGCCTTCCTCCTCACAGTTCAGCCCATGTCACTTCTGTTTGTGTCTGTCTTTCCCTAACTCTTGTAGCCCTTATTACCTCTATCATGTTCTTTTGGATACTTAATCTTTTATTCTGCTGTATATATGTATTCATTTTTACAACTAGATCTTAATCCACTGGCGGGTAGAGGGTTTGTCTTATCTCTTTGGCCTAACCAGTTTTTAGTTAAATGCGGTAACATATAGGAGGGACTTGAAAATATATGATGAATGAATAAATATTTCACAGTACATTGTGATAATTATCATTTCTAGGTTTAAACTTGGCTCCCCTTCCATAACTCACATGGTGATGGGAACAACAGATCAGTTCTCCACAAAAGCACGGCTTGAAGAGGTAAAAAAAACCTTTCTTTTGAAACTTGTTGAGTGACATTGGCTAATAAATGTGGGGTAGACAAACTCTTTTAAGGGTATAAGGAGTTAGAAATGGATTTTGTCATTTATAAATTATATTTGGATACCATGTGTTTTTGACATAAGCAAAAATCAGTTAAAAAATTACTAGTGAAAACCATGCCTCTTCCCAATCATGTGAAGAAGTCTTAGCTATACCATTATAAAATCTTAGGACTTAAAACGACATTAGAGATTTAGTCCCTATTTTAGGATGTTAAAAGTAGGAAAAGTGAGCTGAAGTGATTAGCCAGCTATGCGATAGAGGCAGGTCTGGAGTACAGCTCTCCAGCTATTTATTATATATACCATCTATTTCAGAAAGAACTTTAGCTAACATAAGATTCCTATATGAAAGAGATGTTAAAGTTAAATAATGGACAGGAGGAGATAATTGTACTGGGGACTTAAGCTGAAGAAATTATTACAGTCGTACATGAACTTTATCATAAGAGTTTCCCAGCAGTCAAGGGAAAATGAGAAAACAGTATGAGTTATTCTGTTCATCTGGTTGAAAAGAAAACATGAAACATACAAGTTTTCCCAAAAAGCAGGCTTTTCTCTTGGTCCTAAACTCTGAGGTGTTTGATGTGTGGGTTATTTTATACTATGGTATCACCTCTATAATAATGTTTCCTAAAGTAGAAATGTGGGAAAATTTTTACATGATTTTAAAAATGTTGTTTAGATAAAATGAGAGTCTAATAATTTTTTAAAGGAAAAATTCAATATAGCTACACATTAATCTAACTTGATATAAGGAGAGAGCTTTGAAAATGCCAAGGAGTGAAGGGTTCCCATGTCCTTTAGTTTTTCGCCAAATTTTGGCAGATTTGAATCAGTCAGTTGAGTTGGTGTATTCCCAAGGCAGAGGAAGGTGCAAGAGACAACTCTGGGTAGGGGAAAGTGTAAGGGCAAGGGTTACCAGCTAGCTTTGCTACAGCTCTGGAAGGTCTGTCTTTTTAGTGGTACTATAATGATGGGCTCTTTCATGATTAAATAATCTGATCAATTTGTAAAATTGATACGGTTTGACTGCTGATTTATAATTGATTGTGAATTAATCTTTTCTCAGAGTATGAAGGGATAGGTTGAGCTACAACTTAAGGCAGAACAGTGAAGGAAGACAAGTGTTTCTTTGGTTGCTACAGCAGAAAGGCATGCCTTCAGCCCATTGAATAGTTGTACTGAAATAAAATTTTTAAACAACTCTGAATCATATGAGATTGGTATTGGAGCTGCCAAAAGCCTGTTCCTGCCCCCTCTTACACCCAAAGTTACGGCATTATCACATGGATTTTTAAGGAATTAGCTATCTGGAATCCATGCTGAATAAATAATACTAGAGTTGCTTCCTGTCTACAAAATAAAAAATGGATGGATTAATGCTGTGAAAATTTATGGGAAAAGGTTAAAAATCCTTTAAGTTGAAACAGGGTAGCACAATGGTCAATGCTTTGGCAAAGCCTGCCTGTTCCTTGTGTGAGCTTAAGTGGTGAAGATACCCAGAGATGAAACAAGAGCAGATATTTTGAGGAGATAGCCAAGAGTTCTCTCATCTCTTT
This sequence comes from Chaetophractus vellerosus, assembly GCA_004027955.1. Classification (NCBI taxonomy): domain Eukaryota; kingdom Metazoa; phylum Chordata; class Mammalia; order Cingulata; family Chlamyphoridae; genus Chaetophractus; species Chaetophractus vellerosus. Next base: position 5,523 of record PVKH010000466.1, read on the forward strand.
AAAACCATGGGAAACTTTATGTGAAGTCTATCTTGTGGGAACAATACATGAATTACGGATTAGGATAAAAAATTTGGCAAGGTCTGGGGTCTTACCACCATGGCTTGTGAAGAACTCCATTGAAACTCTGTAATAACATACAAGGCTGGGCCACAGAGAAGGGCTACACTTATGTGGTTGAAACTGTTTTACTTGGCACAGAAGAGACTGCACATTCTGCTTTTTAGATATCGTGTTTAAAAAAATTAAGTTTGCATCTGTGTGTATATAACAGAATACACATTAAATAGACACACTTAATTAAACCTTAATTATAAAATGATAAACAGTGATGTCTTTTAGAATCTGGCAACTGTGCATAAATGAAAGAGCTGAAGAGAAAAAATGCAAAACCTGACATCTTGAGGCATGAGCTCATTTCATATAGCTCAAGTTTATATGTACATAATTGTATCCAGATACCTAGGGCTGCCTTCTATATAGAATTTTTGACAAATACTGGAATTTTAGCCCAATGTTATATTTGCTTAATGTAATAAAATGAGTTTTTAAAGATCTCTTTTTTCCCTCACAAGGTGAAAGGATTCTTCAGCTCTTTGAAAGAGAATGGTTCTCAGCTCCGCTGTGTCCAACAAACAATTGAAACCATTGAGGAAAACATACGTTGGATGGATAAGAATTTTGATAAAATCAGAGTGTGGTTACAAAATGAAAACCTTGGACTGCTGTAACCATTCATTTCTTGCCAGGCTCCTGTGATCTATAATCACCAAAATTTTGTTGAATGTGATCATTTTCAAACTAGAGATAGCTGTTTGGGCTCCAGCTGAGGATACTCCCTTTCCTTCAACTCCTTAGTCATTTGACTACTCCTGTGAAAAAATTGGCTGTTAGTTTTTTCATGAATGGGTTACTGCTGCCATGTGTTTCTTTACAGATTTCCCCTGCAATGTACATACAACCAAGTGATGGATTCCCAACCATGGGGAAAGAAAGTACCTTATTTGTCTCATTTTGTCATTCTTAAGCCCAGCAGTCTCTAAAACTTTGCTCCCCCATGTGTTTGCCATTTGTAAGCTGTTTCATCCATCTCCTCGAAAGATGTTGAATAGTGAGAAATACTGAACAATGAACATCTGGATCAATGACGAAGAAGGAATGTGCCTGTGCTGGAACCCTCCTGTTGGCCCCTCCCGATAGCTTTCTGCGCTTCTCTTCCCTGCTGCATGCCTGAGGACTGACTGATGTGGGCCATGGTCTCAGGCGGTGGTGAAGGCCTTTGGCTTTTGGCCAATGGGAAACCCCAGGAGGAGACGGGAGGGGCAGGGAGGGAAGAAGTGAGGGCATTTACTCCCCGGCTCCCCTTGCGGCCTCCACACAGCCTTCTCTGTCCTGGGCTCTGGTAGCTGGTTCTTCCTCTCATCCTTCTGGACTAGGGGCCGCAAGGGGAGCCTGCATTTTACTAAGGCTGAGTGTGTACGTGGTTTCCCTACACCCTGTCCACACCTTTGCCAAAAATCCCTCTCTAGAGCCCTCAGCAGATAATCCTCATCTGAAAGTGCCACCTGTTTCCTCAGGGACCCTGGCTCATGGTGTCGCTTCTGAAAAAGCAGAGTGCATTCAGGTCTCTAGGAAGCGCCTTTCATTGGAAATTGTACCTGCGAGTTGTTCATCTTTAGGAGAGGAGGGAATGTCTGCTCTCCCCTCCTTATTTGGCCTAGTTTATAATTCTTAAATGACTCCTAATTGGCACTTATTTACTGATTTAGATACATCATTGTAGAATCACCAATAAATGATATGTTGGAGAATTGAAAATATTTGTTTATATTACCTTAAATGATGACAATGTATTCTTTGTATTTGAAGACATATGTGAATTTTTAATGAAGCAAAATTTTTAAGATAAAGGAGTGTGACTTACACGAAAAATGTCATAAAATGTGTTGTAATGATGTTTGGGAGGAGTGTTTTTTCTAGATGCAAATGTGTTTAGAATTCTATTATTATACCTGTTGCATGGTTGGATGAGAAATAAAACAAATCACTGGTAATTTCCACCATCCCCCCTCCACCAACTATTTTCCTTTTAAATAGCATACACAGACAAAATTTCAATGTAAAATATTTTGCTTTAATTGTATTTTATATCTTGAATGATAAAACATGGAAATACTGTTTTCCAGTTTTGGTCACCTGAGGAACCTATCTTTATTTGCTTCTGGAGAAGTTCACTTTCTAAACAGATACAGCACTTTTTGGTAATACAAAGTTGTCTGTTCTTTACCTCTAAGCAGATATTTGCAATTATTTCCTTCTGATAATGTGGATTGAAAAAAAAAAGACTGATTTAGATCCTGTAGCTTAGTCAAGTCATCATTAATTACCAGTAGTTAGTTCCCAAGTGTTGAAGACATTTGTAATTAACAAGTAGGCATATTCAGAGTACCTCAAATATTTGTTTATTTTTACAGGCATTTCTTAAACCTCTGGATTTTGGTATGTCATTTAAAAATACTTATATATAGGCACAGAAATTAGAAATTAGTAACACTGCAGCCATTGCCTTACAGACACATCTGTCAATGTCAAAGTTTTCAAAGTCTTAAAAAAAAAAAAAAAACCTAAAAAAGAAAAAAAAAAGAAAGCAAACAAATTTACTGCCCAAATGGGAAAATTAGATACATAGTTAAAACCCTCAGGAAGAGTTTTTTTTTCCCCCCCTTGTTAGTGCCTCCAAAAGGTCTATTTAGCCACCATAATACTGGCTCATATTTCCCAGGTTTAGAATAATAATGACTATCACTGATGGGAAAGAGACACAGCTTTTTAAGTGAGTGGAGTCTGAAATCCTATGGGTGTCTTTTAAAGCATATTCTTAGAGTATTAGCAAAACTTGAACCCCATTATAAGCAGTTATTTTTGCTTGCCACCCCTCCCCCATTAGAGAGTATTGGTGATATTACTTATTTTTACTGAAGTCTGCTAAGTCCTAATAAATAAAAGCTTTAAACAGATACTAAGGAAGGCCATGCTTTCCAGAAATATGAAATTCCCAGTCTGTTTTGCAATTTGTACCTGGCATCTTTTCCTGCATTTGCTACCAGGAAATAAAAATGAAATTAAATTTTTATTAAAATCCCATCAACGATATCAGTGCTATGCTCATAAACTATTCATTATTGAAGGATAGGAGAAACCACTCAAAGTTGTATGACATCAGAGAGCCCAGTTCCTAAATTGCTGGTGGGGGAAAAGCAGATTTTAAATCTTAGAAACACTCAGACGTGTGTGTGTACATTTTTTTTTTTAAAGAAGTTTTTTGTATTTGGTAAACTTAACTTCCATAAAGTTAAGATGCTATAGTGCAAAGACTATGGCAATGGCTCTAAGCAAACCAATGCTGCTCAAGTTTTACGTATAGAGTATGGAAAGCGCAGCTTAATCGCGCAGTAAACCAACAGAGTTCAAGCTATGTGAACACCATGAATTACATTTTATTTATGCTCCTATTTTGTTCTTGGACCTTGCTCTACAGTGACTTACGTAGTCTGCATTTTGTTCTTCTGATGACTTGATTCAAGTCTCAGTGTGTTTTGTGCTGACTGTATGGCGTAGAAGCCCTGACGCTTGGCAAAGAAGGGAACAAACTGAAGCGGGGCTTGGTGTTTACTGGTCTACCCAGGTTATCTAGTATTATTTTATTATTAGCAGCCCAAAGGAGATATGTGCCCAATGTACAATATTTTATGTTTGATTTAGAATACAAACATTAACCCAAAGAAACATCAAATACAGTTCAAAAGCCCCAAAAGACAGGGAGGTAATGAGAAATCAGATCATTGAAGAATGTTTAAAGCACTTTTTTCCAAATGCAAAAAAAAAGAAAAAAAAATTAAGTGCAAGCTGAAGATACTGAGATTTACAGGCACTGTGTGTAGAATGTGCAAAAGTTTGCAAAGTTTTTTTTTTTTGGTGTTGCTTTATGAAACTTTATCAAATATAATTCTTACAAATATAAAGCTTCCTTTCTCTCAACAACTGAAGGCAATTTAAAAAAAGTTCAAATTCTATCGATACTTCATACAATAACACAGGTGAAACCAGACAAATTCAATTTCTTTCCTGGAACAAGAAAAAACAACCAATGTTTGGGATGTTAAAAGACTCAACAAATACCACTGTTTAGAAGCCACCCAGAAAAATTGTTTCCTGTTGTCAAAACGTTTTGTTCTTCAAGAGTCACCATCTACCCAGCTGCAGATTTTATTTGAAGATACCTTAAAAATGTTAAAGAAAAAAAAATCCAGTGAACCATTTGAAATGTAACTTTCTTTTTTTTTTTTTTAAAGATTTATTTTTTATTTATTACATATTCCCTCCTTTCTGCTTGTTCTTACTGTGTTCATTTTTGCATTCTTCTGTGTCTGCTTGTCTCCCCCCGTTGCGGCAACCCGCCGAGTCAGCTCACCGCGTGGCGGCTTGCCCTGCTAACGGGGGCTTGCCCTGCCCACGGGGGCTTGCCCTGCTCATGGTGGCTTGCCTTCTCAAGGCAGTCTGCCTGCTCAAGGAGGCCCTGGGAACTGAACCCAGGGCCTCCTATGTGGTAAACCGGCGCCCTACCAATTGGGCTACAGCCGGCCCCCGGAAATGTAACTTTCTTGCTACAGAAATAATAAATGTACTATTTATCAAAATCATTGTATAACAGACATTAAGAAGAAATTTCCTGTAAGTGTTTAGGAGACTGGATTATTAATAAAAAATTAAAAAGAAAGGATTGGGAAAAATCTTTGGAGCAGCTCTAAATTGCATAACCACTCTCTTTTGATGAAATAAAAATGGATCATGGTGAGAAAGCCTAATCTGATTTAATATACATTTTGATTTCATTTAGGCTCTAGTCTGTAGGTGATTGTATGTTTTTATGGCTTAGAATGAGACCTCCCTTCTCTGAGGAGATTAAGATACAAGCCCAGCTCTCAAGATAAAGCTCAGAGATGCTTTCTTTGCTCATATTTCTTCAGTCCACATAAAGTACAATCAAACCAGTACTTGACTTTCTAAAACTAAGAAGAATAAAAGTGGTCAATCTTTTTCCTTGCCCTTGTTCCCAAAACCCTAATCTCCCCAGATCCTAAAGCCAATGTCACACCCCACCATGTGTTGGTATTTTGGGTAACATCAATATATTAAGGACATTTCATTAATATATCAAGTTGAAACATGCTCCTGTTGCTTTGCCACAATAACCTGCAGTCACGAACGTTTGGATTTCAAAGATTCAGCAAGGCTTAGATGGTCATTCATTAAGAGTTTGGCATAAGATTTTTAGAGATCTTAATTAAAAGATTAATACTTTTAAACTCTCTACCATAGTCCTCTCATTTAGGGCTTTTCAGAGAATGATTGATTACTCTATAGATTTTGCAATGTGCAGTTTGTGACAATAGCATCAAGTCAGCACAAAATACTCAAGAGGTAGACTTAGTATCTCTCTCGGCTGTAACACGTATGTTGGTGGAAGGTATAGTTGTCTTCATTTAAAACAAACACCCAACTTACCAAATTGTGTGGGCTTTAACTTGTATTTCTTTCATCAGCTTTTGACTTGGAATCTTCCTCTTTTGCCTAAAAGGGAAAGCAAAACCATCAGTTAGCACTCTCTTCCAGATTAAATATCAAAAAATCAATCAATCAGAAGAGGTGTATGGGAAATGGGCTTCTCAGAGTTAAAGGGCAAAAGAGAGCAGTCACTGTGGGAATATAAAATGTTCCTAAATTTCTTCTCATTTGGCCGAAACACTGTGTTCCTCCTCAAGTTTATGAGCTAAAAATAACCTTAAGTGATCCTAACTTTCTCACTCTAAATGTGTGTCATTTGCTATTATGTGTTTGTGTTTTTTGCTTTTGTTTTCATTTTGAGGCCAGGGTAGGCAAAAAACAAACAAAAAACAAACAAACAAACAAACAAACAAACCCTGGGTTTTCCTGGCTGGAAAACCCCCTTTCTTCTTGGGGGCATGGCTGGCCTGCTAATCCCCCCATCATGTAGGGTTGTTATGCTTTCCTTTTTTGTAAAGGGTTGATCAGGTTCTTTGTGTAAGTGAAAGTAATAATCAGATATTTAATCTATTTAGGATATAATGGCATGAGTAGCTGTCAATGATCAATTCTGTTTCTTGTATCCTAGTATAAGAAGATTTCACTATCCTGTTTTGATGCAACTAGACTTTTTTTTTTTAAAGCTGCACCTTTGCTTTCTTATTACAGTAGGGGAATCCACAGTCACAACCATTTGAATTGTAATTTCTTGGAATTGGAGGGAACCTAGAAGCTGTTTAATCCAACTTCCACTCCTGACCACAGCTTGAATAATTTTAGTATCTGGACACTCCCAATTGTTATGGTCCATTAATGCCCATCTCTACAAAAATGAGCCCTGTAACTTCCATTCATCAGATTTAGTTCTACTTTCTAGAGCAACATGAAATATTATGTACTAATAGTCTGCCTCCCTCTCAGGTAATGTCTAATGAATACACTGGCCTACAGAAAATCTAAGATCTTCTCTAATTCTATAAACTACTTCCATGTCCTAAAAATTTACATAAGTCACATACTTTGGTGTGTTTTAACAAGGGCAAGGAAGGCAAGCATCTTGAACTGTGTTAAGAACTTTCATTTAGATTTTTAAAATATCAGTTACTAAAAAATAATTGTCTTTAAAAATTCAATTTCTTTTTTTTTTTTTTTTTTTTTTTTTTTTTAAAGATTTATTTATTTTATTACATATCTCCCCTTCCCCCCCATTGCGGCGACGCGCCGAGACTTGGTCACTGCGCAGGCGCGGCTTTCCCCGCTTGTGAGCGGCTTCTGCTTCCATCACGGCCGGCTTTTCAGTTCGCGGGTGGCTGGCTGTGCTCGATTTGCAGGCGACCTGCCCTGCCCGTGGCGGCTTTTGCCTGTCCGTGGCAGCTTTTTGCCCTGCCCACGGCGGCTCTGGCCCGCCCATGGCGGCTTGCCATTCTCAAGGCGCTCTGCCCGCTAGGAGAGGTCCCCGGGAACCGAACCCAGGGCCTCCCATGTGGTTTCCCAGCGAGCTCTTTATCCACTGAGCTATCTAGCCGGGCCTCTTTGCTATTTGTATTTCTTCTTTGGACAATTGTCTTTTCAAGTCTTTTGTCCTGGGTCTATTTTGACTGGGAAATCTGAGCAGGAAAGGTTGTCCCCAGGAGAACACTCCTACCAAAATTAGCCCTCCAGGTAATAGCAACTGGGGAAAAAAAAGCAAATTTGTATTAAAATATAAAGAGAGGCAAATAAAAAACAAACAGAATGGATTAACATTGCCAGAGGAGGAATAGAGGATACTTTAGCAAAAAGCCAACCAATAAGAAAGGCATAGGCTAAAGAGAGAGATTGAGCACAGAATGAACACATCAAAAAATCCAATGCTGACACCAGCAGAAAATAACAAGCCATAGTAAGAAACAGGAAGATATGGACCAGTCAAAGCAACAAACCTCCAGATGAAACACAGGATTTAAGACACCAATTAAAGCTATCCAAACTAATCATCTTAATAAATTCAGTGAGATGGCTAAAGAGGTTAAGGATATTAAGAGGACACTGGGTGAACACAAAGAAGAATTTGAAAGCTCCAAAGGAAAGTAACAGATCTTATGGGAATGAAAGACAGAGATTAAAAATACCTTAGAAGCATATACCAAATTTCAAGTAACTGAGGAAAGAATAAGTGTATTAGAAGACAGAGCATCTGAATTTTAAAGTACAGAAGAACAGAGAGAGAAAAGAATTTTTTAAAATGAACAGGCTGGGGGCCGGCTGTAGCCCAGTGGAAAGGGTGCCAGTTCACCACATGGGAGGCCCTGGGTTCAGTTTCCGGGGCCTCTCAGAGCTGGCAGACTGCCTTGAGAGGGCAAGCTGCTGTGGGTGGGGCAGAGCCACCATGAGCAGGGCAAAAAAAAAAAAGCCACCACAGGCAGGGCAAAGCCACCATGGGCAGGACAAAGCTGCCACGGGCAGGGCAAGTCGCCCACAAACAGAGCAGAGCCACCCACGAACAGGGCAAGATGCCTGCACAGTGAGCTGACTCAGCGTGTCACCGCAATGGGGGGAGACAAAGCAGACATAGAAGAACTCAAAAATGAACACAGCAAGAACAAGCAGAAAGGGGGGGGTATGTAAAAACAACAAAAAATGAACAGGCTTTCAGGGAATTTAATGACAGTGTGAAATGCACAAATATACATGATATGGGTGACCTGGAAGGAGAAGAGAACAGAAAGTGTGCAGAAAGAATATTTGAGGAAATAATGGCTGAAAATTTCCCAACCATTATGAAAGACATAAATATCAATATCAAAGAAAGACAATGCACACCAAATAGAATAAATCCAAATAGACCTATGTTTAGACACATTCTATGTATAATAACAAATGCCAGAGATAAAGAATTCTGAAAGCAGCAAGAGAAAAGCAATTTATCATATACAAGGGATATTCAATAAGACTGAGTGCTGATTTCTCACCAGACACCATGGAGGCAAGAAGGCAGTGCTACTATATATTGTAGGTAGTAAAAGAGAAAAATTGTGACCCAACAATCCTTTATCTGGAAAAACTGTCCTGCAAAAATAAGGATGAGTTTAAATTCTTCTCAGAAAAAAAAAGAGAGTTTGTCCCCAAGAGACTGGCTTCACAAGAGATACTAAAGGGAGTGCTGCAACCTGATAGGAAAAGACAGGAGAGAGAGGCCAGGAGAGGAGTGGAGAAATGAAGATTACTAGTAAGGGTAACTAAAAGAGTAATAAGATAGGAAAATGGAAAGACAAAAGATACAATGGATGAAGTAAGTAATACCTTTACATTAATAACATTGAATGAAAATGGATTGAAATCCCCAATCAAAAGACCTGTGTCTTTTGGCAGAACGGACAAAAAAAAAATCATCCATCTATATGCTATCTACAAGAGACTCCTCTTAAATGCAAAGAAACAAATAGGCTGAAAGTAAAATGATGGGAAAAGATATTCTATGCAAACAGTACTCAAAAAAGAGCTGGAGTAAGTACACTAATATTGGCAAAAATGGAGTTTAATTGCTAGATTGCTATAAGAGATGAAGAAGGACATTACAGAGTAATAAAAGGACCAATTCACCAATAAGAAGTAACAATAATAAGTATTTATGCACCTAACCAGGGTGCTCCAAAATGCATGAGGAAAATACTAGCAAATCTGAAGGGAGAAATAGATATCTCTACAATAATATTTGGAGACTTAAATTCAACATTTTCAACTTTGGATAGAAAATCAGGATAGAGGATCAATAAGGAATCAGAGAACATGAATAATATCATAAATGAACTAGACCTAATAGTCATAAATAGAGCATTACATCCCAAAACAGCAGGCTATACATTTTTCTCAAGTGCTCATAGCTCTTTCTTCAGGAGAGACCATATGTTGTGCCACAAAACAAGTTTCAATAAATTTAAAAAGATTGGAATCACACAAAGCACTATCTCTGATCATTAAAGAATGAAGCTGGAAATCATTAACAGATAAATAAATGGAAAATTCACAAGTATAGAGAGGTGAAACAACACACTTTTAAACAATCAGTGGGCCAAAGAAGAAATTGTAAGGGAAATCCGTAAATATCTCAAGACAAATGAAAACAAGAACACAACATATAAAAGTCTTTGGGAAAAAGCAAAGACATTGCTGAGAGGAAAATTTATAGCCCTCAATGCTTACATTAAAAAAGAAAGAGCCAAAATCAAAGACCTATCTGAACAGCTGGAGGATCTAGAAAAAGAAAAGTAAATTAATCCTAAAGTGAATAGAAGAAAATAAATAACAAAGATCAGAGCAGAAATAAATGAAATTGAGAACAACAACAAAAAGAGAGAGAATTAACAAAACCAAAAGTTGTATCCCTGAGAAGACCAACAAAATTGAAAACACTTAGTTAGACTGACAAAGAAAAACAAGAGAGATAATACAAATAATAAAATCTGAAATGAGAGGGGGTGGATGAAGGTGTCCATCTAGCTGGTTAGCATTGACATCCATAAAATACTTCCACTTATTTCAACTCACTTTTTAAAACAAAGATAAAATTTTGTGTTGTCTTAACTTTTATTCTGGGGGGTGGTGAGAGACTTTGAATTTCATTTTGGTTAGATGGATTTGAGAAAGTACACAGCAAGGAATGAGTGAATGAAAGCCTTGAATAGATCTTAATATCTTAGACTTGCAACAATATTTGTAATTCTTTAAGTTTTTCTCTTGAAAAAACCTTCCATCATTTGGCAAATAGTCACATAAAACTCACCAGTGACGCAACAGGAATAAAAAGGATCACAAGAGAATGCCATGAACAACTGTATGCCAACAAACTAGACCATGTAGGTGAAGTGGACATATTCCCAGAAACACAAACAACCTACTCTAACCTAGAAGAAACAGAAGACCCCGTCAAACCAATCACAAGAGATTGAAAAACATCAAAACATCCAAAAAATGAAAAATCCAGCATCAGATGGTATTGCAGTCTGGCAGTTTGATGTAATTATGAATTCCAAAAATATATATTGAATTATGCTTGTTAACTAATCTGTTAATCTGGGCATGATTAAGTTATGATTAGGGCATTGACTGGGCCACATCAGTAAGGTGTTGAGCCCCACCCCTTGGTGGGTGGAGGAATTGAATATAAAAGGCAGGGCAAAGGATAGAGGAAGCAGTTTTTGAGAAGCAGTTCTGACGTTGGAGAGAATGCCCCAGGAGAAGAGAAGTGAGCTGTTTGCCTGATAGTCTACAGCTGGCCTTGTAGAGGAAACAGGTGCTGAGCCCAGAGAAAAACAGCCCTGGGAAGAGAGGAACCCAAGAAGCCTGAACCCTGGCAACCTTCAGCAGCTGCCTTGCTCCAACACGTGGCAATAGACTTTGGTGAGGAAAGAAAATTATGCTTTATGGCCTGGTAACTGTGGACTTCTACCCCAAATAAATACCCTTTATAAAAACCAACCAATTATTAGTATTTTGCATTAGCACCCTTTTGGCTGACTAATATAGATGGCTTCACAGGTGAATTCTACCAATCATTTAAGGAAAAATTAAAACCAATCTTGCTCAAACTCTTCTAAAAACTTGAACAGGAGGGAACACTGTCAAACTCATTCTATGAAACCAACATCATCCTAATACCAAAGCCAGAAAAAGAAACCACGTAAAAAGAAAATTACAGGCCAATTTCTTTCATGAATATAGATTCAAAAATACTCAATAAAATGCTTGCTGTTCAAATCCAACAGCACCTTAAAAGATTAATACATCATTATCAAGTAGGTTTTATCCCAGATGTGCAAGGATGGTTCATATAAGAAAGTCAATCAATGTAATACATCACTTTACTAAATCAAGGAAGAAAAATCAATAATCATCTTGATTGATGTAGAATAAACAATTGACAAAATCCAACATTCTTTTTTGATAAAAAAAATCATTACAAAAAATAGCAGCAAAAGTATAGTTTCTCAATATAATAAAATGGACGTATGAAAAATCGAGAGCTAACATTGATTTCAATGTTGAAAGAATGAAAGCTTTCCCACTGAGATTGGGAACAAGACAAGGACACCTACTACACCACTGTTATTCAATATAGCCTGGGAAGTTTTAGCTAGAGCAATTAAGCAAGAAAAAGAAATAAAATGCATCCAAATAGGAAAGGAAGAAGTAAAACTTTCACTATATGCTGATGACATGATTCTATATTTAGAAAATCCCAAAATATCCATGACAAAGCAACTAGAGCCAATAAACAAGTTCAGCAAAGTGGTGGGATACAAGATTAATAAGCAAAAATCAGTATCATTTCTATTCACTACAATAAACAATCTGAGGAGGGAGTTAGGAAAAAATCCCCTTTACAACAGTAACTAAAATAATAAAACCTTTAGAAATAAACTTAACCAAGGACTTAAAGGACTTGCAGTTGTAAAACTAAAAAACATTGGTAAAAAGAAAAAAAGAAGACCTAAATAAATGGAATAATATTCTGTATTCAAGGATTAGAAGACTAAATATCATTAACAAGTCAATTCTACCCAAATTGATTGCAGATTCAACACAATCCCAATAAAGCTTCCAATAGCCTTCTTTGAAGTTTTGGAAAAGCCAATTATCAATTTTATTTGTTAAAGGTAAGGAGTTCAGAATAGCCAAAAAAAAACTTTCAAAAAGAACAAAATTGGAGGACTCCACTTCCTGACTTTAGAGCATATTACTTAACTACAGTGGTAAAAACAGCATGGTACTGTTATAAAGATAGGCATGTTGATCAATGGAATTGAATTGAGAGTTCAGAAATAGATCCTCACATATATGGTCAAGTATTTTTTACAAGACTGTCAAGTCCAACGAGCTGAGCCAGAACAGTCTATTCAGCAAATGGTGCTAGGAGAACTGGATATCTATATCCAAAAGAAAAACAAAAGACCTCTATCTCACACCTTATACAGAAATTAACTCTAAATGGATCAAGCACCTAAATATAAAAGTCACAACCATAAAAATCCTACAAGAAAATGTAGGAAAACATCTTCAAAATCTTGTGGTAGGTAGTAGTTTCTTAAACTTTACACCCAAAGCCCAAGCAATGAAAGGAAAAAATGGATAAATGGGGTTTCCTCAAAAGTAAGCATGTTTGTGCTTAAAAAAATTTTGTCAAGAATGTTAAAAGGCAGCCTACTTAATGAGAGAAACTATTTGGAAACCACCTATCCAACAATCATTTGATATCCATGTTATATAAAGAGATGATACAAGTCAATGATAAAAAAAAAGCAACCCAAATAAAAAAATGGGCAAAAGACATGAATAAACATTTTTCCAGAGAGGAAATACAAATGGGCAAAGATCACATGAAAAGAAGCTCAACACAACTAGCTTTTAGGGAAGTGAAGAACCAAACTACAATAAGATACCATTTCAAATCTATTTGAATGGCCATTATTTAAACAAACAAACAACAACAATAAAAAAAAAACTGCAAGTGGTGGAGAGGATACGGAGATAAGAACACTCCTTCACTGTTGGTGGGAAAGGAGAATGTTGCAAGCTTTGTGGAAGATAGTTTGGCAATTCTTCAAGAAGCTGAATATAGAACTGCCATATCATCCAGCAATCCTGTTACTAGGAATATATTCAGAAGAACTGAAATCAAGGATGTGAACTGACATTTGCACACCAATATTCATAGCAGCATTATTCACAATTGCTAAAATATGGAAACACCCCATGTGTCCATCAACTGATGAATGGATTAAAAACTGTGGCATATATGCGCAATGGAATACTATTCAGCTATAAGAAGAAATGAAATTGGGATGCATATGATAACATGGATGAACCTTGAGGGCATTATGTTGAGTGAAATAAGCCAGACACAAAAGGACAAACACTGCATGGTTTCATTAATGTGAACTAAATACAATAAGTAAACTTCATATCTAGGTGTGGAAATGAAGAGTTGATGGTAACCCATTATAATGAGTATAAGCAACATTGGTGATTTACAAATGTGATTGTGGCTGAAAGTGGTAGTCTAGGGATGTAAATGTCAATTGAAAAGGAGCTAGAGGATAATCTAGGGACTGCTTAAAATAGTGACTTTGGTGATGAATGAAGATTGTTGTTAATATCTATAAATATAAGAGTAAATATAAGAATATTATTCTTTTACAAAGTGTTAAGAATATAGTGATACATGGGAAAATTACAACTAATATAATTTACGGACGATAGTTAATAGTAATATTGTAATGTTTTTGCAGCAATGGTAAAAAAAATACATCAATTCTAAGTGTCAACAGTTAGGGGTATAAGGGAGTATGGGATTTTTCCTTTTGGAGTAATGAAAATGTTCTAAAATTGACTGATGTGATGACAGCACAACTGTGATGAAAATGAGAGCCACTGGGTGTACACTATGAATGGATTTTACAAGGCACAGCACTGTATAATACAGTGAATTCTGTGGTAGAAAATGGACTGTAGTTAACAGAACAAATATAAGAACATTCTCTCATGAACTAACAAATATATAATACAAATACAGGGTGTTAATAATCAGGTGGGTTGAGGGAAAAATACAAATATAAGGTATGGACTATAATTAGTAATTTTTGACAATGCTCTTTCACAGTTTGTAACAAATGTTTCACAAGAAGGCAAGGTATTGCTGGTGGGGTGATGTTTGGGAGCCCTATATAATGTTATGTATGTTTTGTAAGTTCACAACTTTTATTAAACACTTGTTTTTATGTATGTTCATGTATGAAAGATATGCCTGAATAAATTTTTGAATGAAAAAAAACCAGCATACTGTATGTCCAAATATATTCATGATAACAAAAAATGAATGCAATACTTCTATTGAGAAACTCTCACATAAAGTGTTTTGTTTTGTGGTGTTCTTTTTTAAATTCAGTAATATATGTACTCTTTATAAGAGAAAACAGCAAAGAAAGATTTACAATAAAGAGGTAGAATGATTGTAAAAGATCAGTGACAAACAAAGGATGGCAAAAATGCTTATATCAGATGAAATGAAAAATAAGACCAAAAAAAACCTTTAATACAATAGAAGATGAACCCTGTTTTAGTCAGGGTTCTCCCGGGAAACAGAATCAACAGGAGATATCTGTTAAAAATATAAGATTTTATATAAGAGTCTCTCAAGTGACCGTGGGGATGCACAAGTCCAGGTTCCGCAGGCAGGCTGCAAGCCAGGGGCTCCAATGAAAGACCGATGAAGGGTCCTTGATGAGTTTCTGGGAGAAGTTGGCTGTCAAACGATAAGCTGGGAAATTCTCTCTGAATGTTGAAATCAGTTCCCTTTTATGGGAGTCAACTGAATGGATAAAAATATCATCCATTCTTGATCCAATTTCCCTGATCGATGCAGATGTAATCAGCCATCCATGCAGTAAACTCATTGGTGATCGAAGTCCATAAATGCTCTTGTATTACAATTAGCCCAGTGCTTGCTGGACCTAATACCTGGACACAATTACCTGGCCGAGTTGACACATTAGCCTAACCATCACAAAGCCCAATATCAAAATCAATTGCCATGATCCTATATTAATTAAACAATCTAATCTATAATATATGCAAGATTGGTAGGAAAAATTTAAATGGCATATAATTTGAGATTTTAATCCGAAATTCTGAAAATCAATTGTTCAAGGAAACAAAGATGAAAATAACTAAGAATATAGACAGTTTGGGTAAAACAAATTAGCATAATTATTTGTACACACACACACACACACACACATACCCACTTTTCAAAGTCCTAAGGAACATCCAAAATCTCAATAAATTCCACACAGCAGAAAATAAAGTTATGCCATGTTTTTAATGTAATTCAATAATTATAGATATTAACAAGCTACATTTAGCAAAAAAAAAAATCAACTTTCCACTCAGAAATATATTAACATATCTAGATAACTCTTGGGGTAAAAAAAAGGAAATCAAAATGGAAATCATTAATTAAATGTAAGTGAAGATCAGTAAGAGTTTCATATATAAAATCCCACAGGATATGGCCAAAGAACTATTTGTAACAAATCATGCAGCTATATATAAACTATACACACATCCATATAAAAGGAGGGGGAGATTAAAAGTAAATTAACTATGCTTTCAACTTATTAATCTGGTATTTTAAAATATTATTTTCACATCATTGGTCATTCTGAAAGATTTATCTGTAACTCTTCCCATAGTCACCTTGTTGCCCTCCCAAGTCGTCGAGAATACCATTTGCCACCATTCATGAATAGGCTGTCGCCTCTGTCAGTAGTGAGTGATCACTGCAAGCCTACCACAATGGGTGATGCTCTTAGTAACCAAATCAACAAGATGAACAAGCTAACTTTTTCCTTAGTCAGTCCATTGCTTGCTCAGTAAAATATTGATAAAAGTAGACCTGATGGCAGTAAAAATGTCTGTGTCCCAACTTATAACAGAGAATTGCCCTTACCAAGGAGGACCTATCACTTCTGCAGAGTACCAATTAGTTCAGCATAAGCAACTAGCCTCAAGGGTCTAATAAAACTCAAAGTGTTAGTTTCAGGGATCAGACAGTGTGAAAAATATAGTACATCAAACTCCTTCCATCTTTAAGAATGAATTTAACTCACTGAAAGGTCAGGAAAAATAGGGTTTTTCCTAGAAATTTAAAAGTGCTTACTGTTTATGGGTCTATTAATATAATTAATCACATACATTGGTCAAAGGACACAAATGTTTCATTTTTCTAACATATGCTATAAATTTATATAATAAATTCATAATAGAGTTTCATTAAATATAATAGGTAGAAATATAATAGTAGAAAAATGTTTAAAATAAGATATTTCTCCAAAATTTCTGAGATAAAAAAATTAGACAAGAGTCTACAATATCTCTATGCCTCTTTCATATAATTCTGTAAGTGCTAGGCCATGCAATGAAACACAGTAAAATAAAATAGAATGTGTAAATATTATGTAAGTTATTTGCAGATAACAGGAAAATACACATGGGGAGCTCAAGAAAATTAACTGAAAATATTATAATAATTAGAGATATCAGTGTAGAAGCATATGAAAAATTAACACAAAAATATACCAGCTATTTCCAGTTTTAAAATGCAGTAAATGAAAATATTACATTAATAAGTATAAAGGATTATATTCAACATTCAAATTATAAGAATAAAAATCTCTAATCATGAATTTATTTATTAGAAAGTACAAGAAGACATAACAAAGGAATCTTTAGTAAGCATACAAGTATATGATTTCTCTACATGGGAAACAGAGGACAAACTTCAGCATAAGATCTGGGGATGAACACTGATTATTCTTTTTTTTTTTTTTAAGATTTATCATTTTTTTTATTCATTACATATCCCCCCCTTTCTGCTTGTTCTTGCAGTGCTCATTCTCGTGCTCCTCTGTGTCTGCTCATCTCCCCCCGCTGCGGCAACCCGCCGAGTTAGCTCACGGCATAGCGACCTGCCTGCTCGCGGCGGCTTGCCCTGCTTACAGTGGCTTGCCCTGCCCGCGGCGGCCTGTCTTCTCAAGGCGGTCCGCCTGCTCAAGGAGGCCCCAGGAACTGAACCCGGGGCCTCCTATGCGGTAAACCAGCACCCTACCAATTGGGCCACAGCCGGCCCCTGATTATTCTTAATGGTAAAATTAAAACTAAAAGATGGATAAGTTCAGTTAGTACTATGCTTGTTAAATATATGTCCCAAAGACTTAAATCTTTGGTCTGTTCATGTGCCAGTTAAGTCGTGAATCTCAGCAGAGCTGCAACACCTACTCTCCAGTTCACTGGACTCACTAAGGACAACTAACAAGGAGATGATGATGGACAACCCCCATCCCAACGCATAGAGATTGTCTGCAACTGCAAGCAAGATAGTCCCATTCATCAGCCCCATGGGTTCTAGGTCCTCTCTCAATTAGAAACAGAGTGGGCATCATCATTCCAAAATCCTCAAGATTGGGGAATGAACAATGGACTAACTTAGACTTATTATTATTCTATTATAGTCTTATTATTATTCTAGCAATGAAAAAAATTGTATAATTGATATAAAGGCAGTGGCCATCAGAGGCTCTGAAAGGAGGGAGAGGGAAGAACATGTGTAACAAGGGGCCATTTTCGGGACATTGGAGTTGTCCTGCATGACATTGCAATGATGGATACAGGCCAGTATACATTTTGTCGGAACCTATAAAATTGTGTGGGACAGAGTGTAAATTATAATGTAAACTATAGTCCACGGTTAGTAGTAATGCTTCAATATATGTTCATTAATTATAATAAATGTACCACACTAATGAAAGATGTTGTTAATGTGGGAAAGTGTGTGTGTGGGGGGCATTTGGGAATCCCCTATATTTTTGATGTAACAGTTATATAATTTAAAGCTTCTTTAAAAAGAAAAGAAAAAAGAAAGATGGATAAGGTAATAGAAAAGTACGTACATTTTCAATGCCCTAAAAATGTAGAAATAATATGACTTTAGAGAAAATGGGAGGAGAAAGAGAAGAGAAAGTGAAAAATAGACTAAGCCTGCTGAATTCCTCTGAAGTACTTTCTGGGAATATAAAGAAATCACTTGTAGCTAATAAATCAAGGAGTGGGAGTTTAAGTGGAACCACTTTATATTAGATCGGTTTCCAAATTCCATGCAATATATACAGTTACAATTTTCATAAATAAGCTTTGTAAACAGGGTATTATTTTCTTGATATTGACCACTCCAGGCACTGCAATTGTCAGCATGATCTATAGTCTGAGGCTAGCGATAGCAATACCTGGAGAGAAAAATTATCTATACACTTTATGAAGGCAATAGAAAAAAATAGTGTGTGATAACAGAGCCTTCATTACAGATGCAGTTTTCAAAATCATAACAACAGCCTAACTCTAAATCATGGTGTTTGATATTATTATCATTATTATTAATTTCAAATGCCCTCTAACAGGGAACTAGCAAAAATCCACTAGTGGATTCAGAGAATTTCCCATATCTTGTCCAGCTTGAACTTTTCTTAGTCACACATGTTCTGCTGTTCATCTTTTAAATACTCCATGCAATTGTTCCTGGAATGGTTTCAGGTTTGTATCAAGAATCTCATTATCAATCACAGAAAATTCTTCATTGCAGCTTGTATGCTTGTTCTTGTCAGTGGTATTTAAAGAGGTTTGCTGTCCTCTAAGGCTCCCTGATAAATGCCTGCCACCTGTTACATATGACCTTAGAAGTGACCTCTCTTGGTAGGCACAGGCTGCAGGTCTGCTCTATCCTAGTATCTGAGTGCCTCCTCTTCTCTGGCCACTGCCTCTGTGTTCTGATCAAGCTGAAAAAGCAGGAGGTATGTGTTTAAAATCATTCCCTTTTTATTGAGAAAAATAACAGAATCTCCCATTGGATAGGAAAATGGTTACCATGAGTGTCTGTGGCCAACATTTAGCATAACTTTATTAATCTACCTTGAAGAATAAGAAGTTAAGGATTTGCTCTTTTTAACCATTTCATGTCTAATTCTGTGTGAGATTGAGGATAACTGGTAATATTTATCCAACATTCTGTATTTTTAATATACATATATAATATCAATTCTCTGTGTGTGTGTGTGTGTGTGTGTATGTGTGTAGAGAGAGAGTTTACGTGTACATGTATGTAAACTAAACAGAATGATATTAAAGATTCTGGGAAGCCATGCCTATCCTAAATAATTTTTCCCTGACATCTTGGATAGTGGTTAAACTTCTTTAACAGGGAACAAATTCTTTAATAAAACTAAGGATAAAGAATACATTGCAATGCTTAATAATATAACCTAGAATCTACATTCCATGCCGCAATTTATAATCAATATTTTAATGCTTTTTTGTTTCTTATTTTTAATACTTGAAGCCTCCTAAAGCTTCATTAGATTGGATACACTTATTAAAACATTAACTCTCAATAAAAATGCACCTTTATTTCAAGAACTATGAAGGGTCAGAGATTTTACCCTACTTGCAGGCCACAATTTCATGGATGTTGTCTAAGGACAGAAGACTCCTAGGTCAGGGACAATGGACTTTTTTACTCATAGCAGCAGCTGTATCCAAAGTATCTGCTTTTTCTTGTACTGGCTTCCCAAGTTCCAGGTCCCAATGGGTGATGGAAAGAGGGTCAGGTTATATCTACATACACAGTGAGTTGCAATACAAGAGAGGAAAACTGAGCTTAGGGAAACCAAATCTTTTATAATGACAGTAAACATGCATGTGTGCTGAACAGAAGGAGCCACTATCACTATCTTCCAAAGCAGTAAGTAAACCTGCTTTTTCTTCTTGAGAGAGGTATGATCTCTATCTTCCAAGACCGCTGTACAAGAATCATTGAAAAGATAGTTTGGAAAAAGTCTGCTAGTAAGACTTGCAGAAACACAAGAGACTTATGGAGAATTGTCTCTCAACATCTTCATTGCATAAATATTTGGATAGAGTGTCTCTCTCCATTAAAACGCCAACTGAATATAGCCTGATTATAGGCTGCTTAAAGCAAATACCATGAAAAGGTTTGGGTTAACCAATGGGAATTTATTCACTCATGGTTAAAGTCTGGGAAAACGTCCAAATCAAGGCATCATCAAGGGGAAGCTTTTTTCCCAAAGACTGGCGGCCTGCGATCCTTGGCTCCTCTGCCACATGACCAGGAATGTGGCAACATCTCCTCATTTCTCCTTTATCTTCCGGGTTTCAATGTTTTCAGCTTCTTGCATCCATATCTTCCCTCTCTTTCTGTATTCTTTCCATTTATAAAGGACTCCGGGAATAGGATTAAATTCCACCCTGAATGAAGTAAGTCACACCTTAACTGAAGTAGCTTCATCAAAATATCCTACTTACAATGGGTTTGCACACATGGGAATGGATTAGATTTAAGAACATGTTTTTCTGGGGTACATACAGTTTAAAACCACCACATAGCTGATAGTACAACTATAAAGTATTAGATTTGCTTATAATATATTTGATGTATTATGGCACATGACATGTAGTTCAAAATCCTTCATAATTTGAAAGAAACCAATTCCTGATTGGGAAAATCTCTAGATTGTCTGAAGTAATGTCTGTTTCACATAATTCAAGCACATTATGTGGACATACATGTCATTTATTATCAAATCACAGGTCAACAATATTTTTGAATCTACCAATAAAACTTCAGAATTCAGCTTGCCTCACTACATGATGTTGCTTAGCAACAAGGCTTAGCAACACATTTATTCTAAAGAGAAGCCAAAGTATCAAATTGTAGTAGCCCAATCAGAGCCATTTAGAAATATAACAATTACTTGCAATACAAGATATTAATGCCTGATACAGTTAAGAGCAACACCTATTTCCCACTTTAGAAATAATTCTCTAATTTAATAGTTCATAACTTCTTCCTGAATGAAGAGGAAAGAAAAGCAGGTTAAGAGACGGCTTTAGCGGAAGCCTGGGTGAATTAATGTTGTTTCGTTAATATTTATCTCTTTGTAAATGATATCATATATCTGTAATTCTGGGCTATAATCTATGTATTACAACTTTGAAAGTGTTTTAGATTTTGTTACTAGGTGATAATTGTTTCTGTCCTGCATTTTCTGTGTTAACTCAGTTTACTTAGCATGCTGTCTAAGTTTCATGCTAAAGAGACATTTGTTTACTAATAATATTCATTGTAATATCTTCCTGCTCTTACAATAATTTTCAGAAAAAAAGAGCAGAAACAATAAAATGATAGAAGGAAGAGAAGGAAGCTGGGAAATAGAAAGGGAGGGAAGGAATCTGGAAAGTAAAAAGAAAAGAATTTAGAACAA
Source organism: Chaetophractus vellerosus (assembly GCA_004027955.1). NCBI lineage: Eukaryota > Metazoa > Chordata > Mammalia > Cingulata > Chlamyphoridae > Chaetophractus > Chaetophractus vellerosus. Next base: position 26,993 of record PVKH010000466.1, read on the forward strand.
TTTAAAGCATGCAACTGTTTCTCTAATGATTATGGCAAACATTAAGGGGATACAGCATAAAAGAAGCTAATTTTTCCAAGTTAAAAGTAGATACTATTCCCCAAAAAAAACATTTTTTTGGGATTTTTAGGATGCTTTACTATAAAAACAATGGTTCAACCAGAGAATACAATGGTTCAACCAGAGAATACAATAATGTTCATACAATGTGTGCAATGCTGTAAGCTTGTGAATAGAAACTTAAGTTATGCTGAAATTTCTAAGCTTTCCTGACCACATGTTCTTACTCTCTTTAACCTTGTTTATCAATCAGAATTGTATTAGTACACCAGTATTTTCTTTTGTCATGCCCATGGATTCCTTCTCTAATATTCTTTGGCTTCTTTCCATGACTTTCTAATGTTAAATCTTTGACAATCATGTTCATATATTTGTACAGAGTAAAACATTATTCTATAGATTCTTATGAAAGTTCCCTGTATCTTATCACTATGTTAAATTATAAGGACAAAACTCTTCTGGCTATTTCCTTTAGTAATACCTGAGAGAATAAGAAGTGTGAATCACACAGAGCATGCAGAAAGTTTTCATTGCTATTTAATGCATTAACATGGTAAAAATTTGCAGTAAAAACCAAGGTAAAATTGGTGCCTGAGGGGCCACATGAATGAAGTTCAATAAATTAAATGCTCGGTATGTGTTTCAATCATTTATTGCTGCATAACAAATCATCATACAACAGATGGCTTAAAACAACCACCATTTCATTTGTTGAAATTCTGCATTTTGGGCCAGGTGCTCATTTGGCCAACTCTCCTTCTGTTCTTTTTCGGTGTCACCCAACTGGCTGAAGTGGTCCATCTAGGGCTGGATGATATAAGATAGCTTCAGTAATTTGTCCGGTGGATGATGCTGTTATTTGGTTGGTCTTGAAAACCTTAGCAGATATGGTTGTCTCTGCTCTGTGTGGTCTGCCATCCCACAAGATGCTAAACAGAACTTCTTTACATGATCATGGAATTGTTCCAAGAAGGCAAGAGTGGAGTTGGTAAGGCCTACTGTGGCCCAGGCTCAAAAATTACACACTGTCACTTTTGTAACATTCAGTTGGTCAAAGCTTGTCACATTCCAGCCCAGATTGAAAAGGTAAGGAAATAGACTCCATCTCTGACAGAAGAAGTGGCTAAGTCATATTACAAAGAGGTGTGCATACAAAGATGGGAAGAATTATTGCAGTCATCATTACAAGTAATCTATGATAGGACTTATGAAAAGTTTTGTCATAAAATTTATAGCTGTTGAAAATCAAAAACATATGGATTACACACACACGTACACACACATACTCTTTCAAATTAAGGGAACCAGCTATTACCTAGTACCACTTTCTTTTTTATTTTACCCTCAAAGAAAGCAGATTTTAATATCATCCAAACGTTTTGAGTCCATCTATAACAGCCGAAGTACATACTTGGTGACATGACACAGATGAGCAGAGGCTGGACCAAGCATCAAGGTGCAACTGCAGAATTCTGAATTTTGACCAAATATAGAAAAGTTCACATCATTAGATTGATGCATGATCTTCTCTGGTGCTAAATGACAGGGAAAATTCTTCACCTGTTAAAAATCTATGACTTGGGCAGCTCAATACAATTTGTTCCCTCACTACCAACATAACCCTGTCTCCAGTAGGCCCTGCTCTTACCTCTGAAACTGGATCACAAAAGAAATGTTTCCATCCTAAAATATGCTTATAAATATTTGTGGAATGAAGTCCTTGACCACTGACTTACTGCTTCAATCACTCAGGGGAACTTGCACGATCTATCTACCCCATAAAGGTTGAGAAAAGTTGTCAATCAAGATGAATCAGCTGTTTTTGGTGAATTTACAACAAAGACGTCCTCATAAAAATGATAGTAATTGCAAAGTCTAAAACTCAATTCAGAAAAAATCTTGCTCAGATACATATTATTGTAGTCTACCTAAATTCTTTACTGTGATAGTGTCTTGAGAGTCTGAAGTTAAAATTCATTTCATTAAAGAAGAATATTCATTCAGCAGAACCCTTGAAACAGACAAAACACATTATCCAAAACATTTTGCTATTATAATTCTTCCTTTATTTCTCTCTATTATTGTAGAGATTTGGATCTGAACTTTGCTTTTTACCTTCATCACCTGTCATTCCTTTTTCCTAAATCCAGTAATAATCATCTATTTATAAAATTTGGTCCTCTAAAATAGAAATTCCAAACTCTGTATTCATCTCCTAAATATTCCTTTTCAAAAGAGGAAATTTAGAACTTAGACCCATCTAGTCCCAGAATATCAGAGCAAGATTGAGTTGAAAAGTCAAATTTCTAAAAATGACTTTTTAAAAGATGCAAATAAAGGCAAATAGGCCTTGACACCTCCAACCACACATAATGACCCTAGTCCAGTAGTAATATTATTTATTAAATATCAGCATGTTCTTTTATGCCATGCAGGACATGAGAAGAAAAAGTCCCTGTCCCAGGGTGTATGTTTTATATGCTTTAATTTACACAAACAATCCAGCACAAGCTATGCTAATTTGAGTACAAGTTTCTGTACTGTGACATTTTCCTTTGTTAATATCTTTGATATTATAAAAAAAACATTGTTTTAGGTTCTGCAGTTTGAAAAACTAAGAATATGAGATTTTTTTCTTAACTAAGAACATTATATAGGGTTTCCCCATTTAGTAGGAGACAGTCTTAGCATGGCTTGCCACCTTTCCCTGGGACCCACAAATACATCCTGTGCTCAGCACCAGGTGTGTCAGCCTGGCAGGATACAAACAAAGCCCTAGTAGATAAGGGACTGCCAGTACATTCCTTTCCCTATTTTCAGGAGCATATGTAAACATTCACTGGAGAAAGTCTCACTCTAGTGGGCATGTTATATGACATTCAGTTCATACCCTAATGAAGCAAGGTTCCTCCACTGCAGCAGTACACAAAAGCAAAAGAAGGATACTGTGCATAATATCTCCCTGCCACAGCCATGGATTGAGACCCGTTGGTTATGTGGAACTAACACCCACTAATGAAGCTGACCTTGCTCTGTCTCTTCTCTATATGAGTAAAACATCTTTCCATCAGAACCTGTGTAAGTCCTGCTTTTGCTGACGACCTCCACACCTGTTTTGGAGTGGATTGACATCTCTTTAGGTGTATACACATCAATAAAATATAAGGGTTTGAGAAGACGAACAAAAATCCAAAAACATTACTGAAATTTTCAGGGTCAATGTAAATAATATGGAAGTGAGTTGTGGAATCATCAGTGATTTGATAAGAATAGCACACTTTGGTCTGTGAAATTCTTCTTTCTATTTTCATAAAGACTACAACCTTTGGACATCAGTTTTATATAGCCTGAGAAGGATATAGAGCCAAGGGAGATTTAGAGAGCATAAGTTTTTTAGACTTGTTTGTGGTGAATATTCTGGTGAGGGAAGAAGAGTAGCCATATGGCAGGAAGTAGGAAGGCTGCAAACTTAGACTTCTGACTTTTCATCACCTAAGCTAATTCACTAATAAAATCCTAGATATTTTCTAATACAAAGTAGGAAATGTAGTTCAAGGGGGGCGGGGTGGAGGTTAAGCAACAGAGTTATTTGAAATAGTATGTGTATTTGCTTATATCTCATTATATAGAAAATAGTCTCCCACATAATTTGATTTTAAACCACTAGAACATAAGGTTTATAAATTTTAATCCAATTTTGAATCATTCCTACCACAGTCTTCTGTGAAGAATAACCTAAACGGTGACACTAGTGCCATACAATGGGTCCATACATTTTGGCAAAGTAACCAAGGATAAGAACAATTCAGACAATAATTTATAAAACTTTCTAGGCAGTGACATCATCAACATGGTGACACATAACATCCCTTGAAAAAGTCTCCCCTCTGGATCAACAAATGAAAGAACAAATCCCATTGATTAGAACGCTGGAGGATGATGGATATTGGAGAAGAACACACAGATTCTGAGTAGAAGAAAAAGAAAAATAATCTCCAAGATCAGGTAAGAGATTTCCCTCCTGGTCTCAATAGTCTGGATCCCTCCCCCTCCCTCGGTCCTTGCACTGCTTGGGAGTTGCACAGAGGCAGCACGGCCTGGGTCCCTCCTGCCATGGGTGCAGACTATAGAGTCAATCACAGCAGCGAGGTAGAACCCAATGCATATCCAGACACAGGGACCAAAGTCTACAGAGACCTAGGGTGGAACACAAGCAGCTGTGGAGTGCTGCCTCCAAAAGGGTCCCTGGTGGGGGTAGGCCACAGGCAGAACTGTTGGGAGGAGGTGCACACACTCAATCTGGTCTCTGTTCACTGGACCACCTAAATGAAAAATGGACCTGTCAGGATTGACCTAGCTTTCTGCAATGACCCCATCTGTGTCCCTAGGGCAGGATAGCTTAATGGGAAAGAGATTGGAGGCAGAGAAGCATAACACAAAAAAAATGGGGGGCAGGGGTGCAGAACTGAGCTACTATAAAAGAGGAAGGTCCCAGAAATGAAAAGGAAAAGGAAAAGGAAAAGGAAAAGGAAACAATGAGTGATGGAGAGAATTTAAACTGATCATAAGAGCTGGGGAAAAACTTCTGCACACAAAGGAAAACAGAATAGATCAAAATTTCTGGAGAAGAAACAAAGGAAAGGAGGCTTTCTCTTGGAGTAAAACAACTGCATAAAAAGTACAATCTTAAAAATTGCATGCCCAGGGCAAGAAACAGATGAACAAGACCTTAAAAAATATATGAACAGTTAAACATGAGCTACTCTGTTTTTATTTTATTTTTTTAGTTAGACCAGTAATTTATAAAGGAACTGAGAGAAAGAAATTGGAGAAAATAACAGATTATGGATCACAGGTAGAGAGGAAAGGGGCTGAAAAGAGATAAAGAGGGCTGATTTACAGGCTACAATTCCCCTTACAGATTATAAATCCCTAGGTTTACTTGCATGCTCATCCAGGCAGGGGGAGAAAAGGCAAGAACAAGACCGATTGGGATTTCGTGCTTGCCTTTTTTTTTTAATTGCCCTATTATTAACTGTATATATTATGTGAAATATAAATATATTATGTGAAATATGAATATGTGTAGAATTGCATATATAAGACCAGAAAGAAGGAAATAGTAAGGATTAGAGCAAAGGTAAACAAAATACAAAATAGAAACAAAACAAAATCAACAAAACCTATTCTGTTGCTTTGACAACACAGACAAATCTTTAGGTAGACTGGCAAGAGAAAAAGAATGAAGACTCAACTAAAATCAGGCCCAGTAGGACCTCCTAGGCTTCCAATATGGAGATTGCCCCAAACAGAGGGTCTCCTGAGGGCTTTGGAGATATCCAGGTCCTATCTCAGGGCAGATAGCCCCAGAGTTTGGTTCCTTACCAGTGGGGCTTAATTTGGAATCCTCGCGCTTGCTTTTTAAACCATTAATTATTCGGCCCTTTTGCTAATGTCGGAGGAGGAATCCTAGTTGTTTGCTGTTTTGATTGATTACCCCACCCCTCAATCCCATGGGCTACTCTAAAAGTCCAGAATAAATTGTACCAAGCATCAAAGAAGGGCCTTAACACAAAGCCAACCAATAATAAAATAAGTATTTAAAATATATACAGAAACAAAAATGACAGCCTACTCAAAGGGAGAAGATATTAGAAACCACATATCTGATAAGGGTTTAATATCCAGAAAAAAGAAATCCTAAAATTCAACGATGAAAAGACAAAACCTAATTTTAAAATGGGCCAAAACTTGAATAAACATTTCTCCAAAGAGGAAATACAAATGGCTAGAAAGCACATGAAGAGATGCTTAACATGATTAGTGACTAGGGAAATGTAAATCAAAATCACTATGAGGGGCCGGCTGTAGCCCAGTGGATAGGACGCTGGTATACCACATGGAAGGCCCTGGGTTCAGTTCCCGGGGACCTCTCCAGGTGGGCAGACCACCTTGAGGGGGCAAGCTGCCGTAGGGGGGGCAAAGCTGCCGTGGGCAGGGCAAATCGCCCGCGAACGAAGCCGAACCACCCACAAAAAATAGAGCCGAGCCGCTCATGAAAAACAGAGCTGAGCCATCCACGAAACAGAACAAAGCCGCCCACGAGCGGGGCAAGCTGCCTACGATGTGGGCAGACTCGGCACGTCACCACAACGGGGGGAGACAAAAAAACAGACATAGAAGAGCACAAAAATGAACACACAGCAAGAGCAAACAGAAAGGGGGGATATGTAAAACAACAACAACAAAAATCACTATGAGATGCCATTTTACTCCCATTAGAATGGCTATTAAAAAACAAACAAACAGAGAAATACAAATGTTGGAGAGGATGTGGAGAACTAGGGACACTCATTCATTGTTGGTGGGACTGTAAAATAGTGCAGCCACTGTGGAAGACAGTTTGGCAGGTCTTCAGAAAGCTAAGCATAGCATTGCCATATAATTCAGCAATCCCTGTGTTAAGCATATACCCAAATGAATCGAAAAAAAGTATTCTGACATATTGTTGCACACCTATATTCATAGTGGCAATATTCACAATTGCCAAAAGATAGAAGAAACTCAAATGTCCATCAAGCAATGAATGGATAAACAGAATGCATATATACATACAATGGAATATTATTCAGCATTAAAAAGGAATGAAATTCTAGTTATATGACAACATGGATGAACTTTGAAGCCATTACATTGAGTGAAATGAGCCAGACCCAAAAGGACAAATATCTTATGATCTGATATGAAATAATTAAAATAAGAAAACTCACAGAGTTATAATCTAGAATATAGGTTACTAGGGGCTGGGCTGAGGGTAAGGAATGGGAAGTTAATGTTTAATTTGTTCAGAATTTCTTTTTGGATTGATTGCAAAGTTTTGGAAATAGATGGTGATGGGAGCACATTATTGCATTTATAATTAACAACACTGAACTATATATGTGATTGTGGTGAAAGAGGAAATTTTTGGTCATATATATGTTACTAGAATAAATATTAAAAGATAAAATATAGGAATGTATAAAACAGTGACTCCTACTGTAAACAATGGCTTACAGTAGTTAATAGTACAGTTGGAATATTCTTTCATGAATTATAACAAATGTATGACACTAGTGCAAGGTGTTAATAATAGTGTGGCATATTAGGGGGAAAGTACACCTGAATGTAAATCATGGACTATAGTTAATAGTACAATTATAATAGTCTTCCATCAGTTGTAAGAAACATTCCACTCTGATGCAAAGTGTTCATAAGTGAAGTTGGGGTATATGGGAATGTTGTATTTTTTACATGATTTTTTTGTCAACCTACAACTTCTCTATTTAAAAAATTAAATTAATAATAACATTAATAATGATAAAACATCTTCAAAGGTCCTATCTAAAAATAGGTTCATGCCCATAGTAATGCAGATTAAGACTTGAACTTGCTTCTTGTGGAGACATGATTCAATTGACCACAGCCCACCCTCTGGAACCCCGAAAGACAGGTTCTGCCCACATGCAAAATAGATTCACCCCACCCTAGCCTCCCAAAAACCTTAAGCCATTTTAGTAACAATTCATAAGTCCAAAACCTCATTAAAATCAGTTATGGGTGTGGTACATCCTGGGGCAAAATTCCTCAACTATTGACCTATGAAATCTAGAAAACAAGTTATCTGCTTCCAAAATATAATGGCGGGGCAGACATCTGATAGATGATCCCATTACAGAAAGAAGAAATTGGAAGAAAAACAAGCAAACAAAAAATGTTCTGAGTAACACAAGATGACTAGAAATGTCTGGAGAGTCTATCAGTTTCAGTAGCTCTTTTTAATAATGAGGAACTCTTTTTACCTTGTGATATTATAAACATGACAAAATCATCAGTTTTGCAGTATTTATATGCAATTCACCAAGCAACATTTATATCAATAGGTATATGGTTTTTTAAATGTTTTTTTCTTTTAATTAATGTCTACTACTCTTTACTAAGCAATTTACACATTTTTATCTCATAAAATCCTCACAACACTCTGTTGAGAATTATCATTAACCCCACTTAAAGATAAGATACTGAAGTTTACTATAATTTATTGTGATCAAAATCTTAGGTAGTACCCAATGGAACTGTCATCAAAAACAAGGGATGTCTAATACCAAAGCTATTGTACCATGCCTTCGTATCTAACCTTACTTTCTCTTCTACTGTTCTAGTCCTGCATCTTCTTATGATTTCTTTCAAAAAGTAGTATGTGACTCAAACATGGAGTCAGAATCCTAACATAATATATAGCTATATACCACTTCAGTCCTCACTGGAGTAACTTAACCTCTCTATCTCCAATTTTCTTAGTTATAAACTGAGAAAAATGGTATAAAGTCATTATAAAGATTAAATAGATATACAAATTTATATAAATATATATATATAAAAGCAGTACATATTTGTCAGCCAGTATATGTGAAATCCTGCCTATTTTACCCCTGATTCATACTGCTTCAATCCAGACTAGTCATCTCTATTTTTCTCCAATCCAAACTGATTCTATTTTACTTACTATAAAGCCTCATCTTACTGAGTTCATGGCTTTAGGTGAAAACAATATTTTCTAAACTGAGTGTGAACCACAAGAACATTCATTATTTAATAAAAATATGATTGCTGACTGTCTTAAAAAATATCTAAGACTACTCAACCCACTGTTGCATAAAATCATATTTTAATTACTAATTCTCTGTTTAGGTAATTGTTACCATTTATAATATACATATTATTGACACACAGAATGCACTACACTAAACAAATGTTATCTCGTTTAATTTATCCAGGAAACTTATTGTCTCATGGTGATTTTTCTATATAAATATCATAACACTTGTGTTGTAGAAAAATAAGGGGAAAGGAGAGGGAATAACTAATGTTTTAACTTTCATTAAAGCACCTTGGATCCAGAGTTTTAAGCAAGGGACTTTTATTTCTACCTATATGATAGACTAGATTCTCCATGGGGCCTTCTCTTTACAGTATACCAGATCCTGGTTACATTAGAATAAGCACAATTTGGACTCTGGTTCCCAAAAACACTCCTAATTATGGAACACAAAATTATGCTGTGAGAACCAGCCTTGAAAGCTTCTCACAACCGGCCTTCATGATTGCATCCTGCCATACGTACTAGCCTTATTTGTTTTTTGTTTTTTTTTTTTTTTGGTTCACTGATACTCCAAATGGAGCTTTGGTTGTATTTTCCTTGTCACTTTGCCATGAGGTCTGTGATTACATTTCACAGATCTGAAGTGACAAATGTGGTCATGATATTATATAGCTGGTGCATTTTTGGAAGCTGCATGTTTCAAAAATTGTTAGAGCACCTTTTTAACACATTTGTCAAACCTTAGTCTTCCTTTCCATGAGACTCAATGATTGCTGTACTTATCATTCCTAACATGTATTTGAGAACTGAACCTGAATTGCTCTGTTCTTTCTTGATCATGAAAAAATAACCTGCAAAGCCTAAAACTGGAAAATCATTGCAGTCACATGTTGGAGTGAGGGGAATAGGCTGAAGAGGTCCTGTTTTAAATAGAAATATAATACCTGAAAAGATGATACATTAACCAATTAGCTCTTACTACCTAGATTGAACTTGTTGATCATATTAAACGGGGCCATTGGTGGGGGTAATGAGGGAAAAGGAAGAGAACTTACAGATTATGGCACACTGCCAAGGAAAGATAAAAATTAGGACCTAAAAATCCAGATCCTTGGTTCTAATGTCAAAATAAAATCTGAAATGCAGGAGAATAATCCCAAATGTTTCAAAAGTTTGCCCAAGGCTAATCCTAAAAGACCAAAACGAATCTCAGCAAGATTGTAAACATTGTAAGTGAATTTATACCTAATTTTATTTAATGGCAGTAAATAAAAGGAGTGTTGAAGTGAGAGTGCAGAATTTTCTTATTGTGGTGTTTGTGAAATTAGAAAATATAGACAAAATATTTTTCTCCTAATTTACCAAATACACTTCTGACTTCCTGCTAGGGGTCTTATAGATTCAAGCTTTAACTCATAGTTGTGCTACAAATGCAATTCAAAGTAGAAGAGATGAGCTGTGAGTTTTTCTTGTCAACAGTTAGTGCCTTTAGAGAACTAGAAAGAAAGGAAAAAGAAATTATTAATCCATACCTGAAGGTAAAGAGATTGAAATATTCAAGTTCTACTTTTGTCAATATTATAATGCATTTGTGATTGCACAGCCTGTTGCTTTCAAATCCTAATACTGGGAGAGCACAGAGGAGGTATGCTTCAAGACCAAAGGGTTGATAGAAATCCTTTGGTTCCTCTGTGTTTGCACTAACCTCAAACTGAATACCAAAGGATTCTACCTTTGAGTAATACTTTATTCAATTTTACTTTATTAAAAGTAAACTCAGTAAAACACAACTCATTCTCCAGGAAAATAAGTGATGAAGAAAGCATATAATCATAGATTCCTTAAACTGTTTCCCTACTAACTTGGAAGCAAAACCCCAATTATAGAAAAATTATTTTAAGCCATGTTAGAAATCATAAAACTCTCACACTTGGTAATATAAAAAGCAAAATTAATTTCCAAAAAATAAGCATTGCTAAAAATTACCTGATCCCTGGATTGAAAAAAATGTTTCATTTATTCATTAATTATTTATTGAGTGACTACAATGTGCCCGGCACCCTTATACCTGAGAATATAGTAATGAACAAGAAAGTTTATGTTCAAGGATTTCCTAGTGGGGTGAGGCATGTGTTTGGGGAAGGAAATGCCAGAACATGGACTGCAAATAAATAGACATACAAATAGGAAAAATATCAAATTGTGAAAAGTGCAGCAAGGAGGG